>JAOUZG010050521.1:1797770-1828692 GCA_026289955.1 Argiope argentata | reverse complement strand
AAGGGAATAAACACTGATGGAAAATAAAGTTTAAAAAAATGCCAAATAATTTTGATATTTATGGAAATCTAAATATCTATACAGGACAATTAAATGTTATTATTAATTCGACAATATACAATAAAATAATAATGGAAAAATTAACCAATCAGATTTCTCAAACTATTGTTTCTCATTAAGCTCATGATCTCCAGATAGGTCATTTATGATCGCTCCTATCCGCCCTACCACCTCGTTTCCCTCTATCCTTTCATTAATGGATTTCCAGACGGATAATTTTTTTTAATGATGCGCTTCAAACAAAAGACGAAATTTCATCAGAAGCAGAACGCTGATGTGGTTTTTACAGGCTCATTCGAAAAATTTGTAGAAGGCTCAAATGTTCAATAAATTTGATATATTGTAACTATTTGACATATTGTAGCTTACAGAACGACTTTTTCGATATTCGATATTAAAGATTTCGGTGACAATTCGATTTTGAATTTTGCCAAGGTTTTGCCGCTCTAAGCTCGACTTTAAATCTTTTTATCTTATTGAAAACAGTGCCAAAGGAAACTTCTTGCACCATCCAAAATATCCACTTATTTCATGCACCGATTGGTCGGAAAAAATTTTAATTATATTTTTTCTCAGTTGTAAGCGTATTCACTTTTGTTCATACTTTTGCTGACGGGAATGACACCGTTTTGTCATTGGCGCGCGATCTTCTATAACCTTCTTTTATTCGGCAGATGAGGCCGAGCTCACTTTGCACACTAAACACATTTGTCACAAAAATTCTTACACTCATGATAAGAAATGATAATGATTTCTTGATGATTCGAGTTAGATATGCTGGCGATAAATTGCTTGCAGATCAAAATGTTCCAAAATATTGAATTAATATCAGTCTTTTAAAAAGCACATTAATGCAAGAAAATAACTTTACTTTGTTGCCCAGCATTGCAGTGCTTCCCGGTGACATCTTAAGTGCTCGGTTAATCAATTTTCTCTTCTCTTTTTCGATTCCTACCATCAGTTCACACTCTCCCTATATATATATACAGTGGGTAAAAAAAGTCTCCGTTCGCAGATATGAATCCAAATAAAAGTTTAATTTGTCACTCAAAATTCATAATGATAAAAATGAAAACTTAAATTAGTTAAAACGAATATTATTTAATATTTATTCACATTAAAAGGATGATAATACTGACAAAATTAAAATATAAATCTTAAAACTCAAAAAATGCCGTAAACATGGAACAAAAAAGTCTCCGTACGGTTCCCTAGCACACGATAAAAATTTACAAAAATGCAACATACATTTAACAAAAATGTATTTACTGATCAGTGGGCGCTCCTATGGCCTTTATCACCTCTCTTAGGCGTTGTGGCATTACCCCTACAAGTTTTTTTTTGTTTGTTTGTTTCTGGATAAATATTACATCAAATGCTACTAATGGCACTTTTAAGTTCAACTTCGTTTTTTATGTCCTATTTTTTAAGTTGTCGGCCAATTTCTTCCGACAAATGTTCGATGGGGTTTAAATTGGGTGACTGGGGAGGGCTAAGAAGTTGTTGTTTAAGATGGTAAAGGCGCCACTCTTGGCAAATCTTAGAGGTGTGTTTAGGATCGTTGTCCTGTTGAAAAGTAAATCCAGTTCCAGGAGATAGTATCTCTGCGCTGGATAACACATTTTGTTTAAGAATATCCAGATATCCATATTTCCCTCGATGAATGGCACATTTCCAACTCCAGATGCACTCGTACACCCCCCACACCATAACACCGCGCTTCACAGTTCCGCTAAAATTCTTAGTTAACATTTGTTCGTTTGGTTTTCTCCACACCGTAACTCCGCCACCTGATCCATGAATGTTAAATTTTGATTCATCGCTAAAAAGAATGGGTTCCCAAAAAGATAATGGCTTGCTTACACGCTTCTTTGCAAACTCGGGGCGTCTTTTCCTGTTGCACAAACTTAAATGGGGTTTCTTCCGGTCAGCACGTCCATGATAACCACTTCTTTCAATGACATTTCTCACGGTTTGAGTTGAGACTTTAATGTTGTAACTATCCATTAAATCAGCTGCCAACTGCAGTGCACTAATTCTTAGATTTACTTGAACTTGGCGTATGATGTTTCTTTTATGCACGCTATTCAATTCGGACGCCCCCCCCGGATCGATCTCTATCCTCAAGTGAATGAAGTTTACGATATCTTTCAATGATATATTGCACAGTAGACATCGATTTTTTAGTCACTTCGCTAATCCTTTTAATGGATAATCCATCTTTTCGCAATTTAATCACTAATTCCCGAATAGCTCTGGGAACTTCCGTTTTGAGACGATCAAGAACAAACTTGTCGATATGTTGTTTACAAAAACTGTTCATATGTTTTCTTATCAGTGATTAACTTTCTAACGTCAAAGATTTACTGCGGGCCTGTTTTAAACACGTCAGAAAGAATTTGCATAACGCGTACAGAAACTTTTTTTGCACTGCAGTTTTCAATTTACCTTAGATATTGCAAATAATATGCTTTTCTCGATTAGTAAAAATGAAAATTTATAAAAATCACTTTCTACGGACTGATACTAAACACATATAGACAATATTTAAAGAAAAAATGCAATACTTTACAAATTATGCTAATTTATTCTTAAATTTAGTGACCGTACGGAAACTTTTTTTACCCACTGTATATCTTTTCAAATTTTCCATCGTTAAAGAAACTCTTTTTATTCATCCACTCAGGTTCAAATACATTTTTTAAAACTTGTAGGGGATGACACTCGATGTGAAGACAGTTTTTTCAAATATTCATTCATTAAAAACTAACTTTCGCGCCAAAAATCTTCACTTCCCCGCAGAAATATCAGTAAAATTTCCAATTTTTCTTTTTTTCCCCACACCAAGGTTTAACATGTTTTCGACCAATTATTTCAAGTGATATGTTTATTTTCTGAATGTTTGATGCATTTAAAATTAAACATTGTCAAAGAATCGATTTTTCGGATTCCTTTTGAAGTATTTTCGAATTAAAATAGAATAAAGAAAATTAAAAATTTCTGGTCTTTATTGTGTTACCACAACGGGCATTGAAAATTCACACATTTACGTTGCCTCAATTGGTGAACATACAATGCCAATTGTGTGCAGATTTATTTTCAACGGATACGAACTCGATTTTGTTTTGACCAAGTACAACTTTTTGATAAATTATTCATATTAATTAAATTATTTAACAAAAAGTAAATAATATTTTTTTCTTTGTTGACTTTTGAGTGTTTTCTGTTTATGTTAAATTCAAGGCCAATTGAGTATGTTCTGCATGCGTTCTGATTTATTTTCAAGGGATACAGATTTGATTTAGCCAAGCATAATTTTTTGATGAATTTTTTTATAAAAAGTAACAACAATAAAAATTTTCTTAGTTAACCTAAGTAGGAATTGACTTCATTTTTTTATATTACTTGTTTATAAAAACTATGTTGCAATTGTTGACCAATCGAAATTAACACTATGAATGATTAGCAAATTTCTTTGAAAACATGACGATTAGATAATGTACGACTACACAAACATCAACATTTTTATGTATTGAACCAATTTCCGTTTCGTATTTTCATACGTTCATATTTTTGCACTAAAAATAAAAAAAATTCTGCAAATTTTACTAAGAGGAATGCAAAAAAATATGTTACATAGAGAGTAAAACTATATACTTATATGAATATAAGAGGAACACTGTACTATTCAATAAATTCATACTATGGGGGCATATAATTTTTAAAAAACTTTTTACTACCATCCTTTACAAAAGTCAATATCGTCATACAACTGTCCACCTTATTTAATTAAACTTTTCAATTTTAAGTACATATTATTAAGAGTAATATTTGGATAAATAAAAGCTCATTTCATTTTTTGGGACATTCAGTACAAAATGCAATAAATTTTATTATAATATTAAATTAGTTCTCAAAATATATATACATAACTGCTTTTTATAGTTAACAAATTTAAATTCAATTTTAAACAGTTCTTCAACATTTGCTTTAAATGAATGAATTTTTTTCACTCTCCTGTTAACATATGCTTGATTTGATTAACATAAAACATGATTAAATAGTAAAGTTTAATAATAAAGTCTTCTAACTTGATTTAACAGTTTTTTAACTTCATTATGAGACTAATAATATTAAGAATCAGATTACAATTAGAATTCTTCATTATTCATTTAAAAAAATCTGTGAAACTCATCCTGGGGTGGCAAGTTTATCACACTTGTTCTAGAGGAAGATGAGATTGATAATATTTTAGTAGTTTTCTCCAAAGACAATAAATATAAAATATTTATAAATGCATAATCAAATGTCAACTTCGGAAGGAAAAAAAAAAGCTTTCACTAAAGCTTTTAATATCCAAAATTTAACAGCAATATTGTAATTATGAAATCTGAAAACGCAAAATGTATTTTAATTCCACTGAATATTACTCTTTTGTATAAAATACACTGTTTTTGAAGTGTTCACTTTGCACTACTTTACCGCACTATAAATAAATGCACTTCTAGGAAGAGATGTTTCATAAAAATGCTATTCAATTCTTGCAAAAAAGAACATCCAACTCAAAGAATAGAAGCAATTTTATTTCATGTTCCATGAAAATAATTAAGGCAAATGATAATTGGTTAAGTCAAGACTGCTCATGTTTTAATAGTGAGATGCAAACACATATGATGTCAGTAACCAGCAGACACTGCAAGAAAGAAAAAAGCATTCATGATATACTTGAGTAGGTAAAAAAATTGTCGCAATAGTGTAACTAAGGTCCTTCGCTGAACTAGCAATGCCTATCATCAGGATTACGTCTTCTAGGAGCTGCTTTAATGATGCCATCTACTCTCAGGATCATTTCTGCAGCTTCAGTTGAGCCACTAATCACTTGACTTTTGACTTTGAAGGGTTCTATGATTCCTAACTTCAGCATATCATCAATCTTGCCTTCCGTCATATCTTAAAATTAAGAGGAAAGAAAAGAAATACATAAAATGTACAATAGGAAACTTCTACTTTTAAAATATAAATATATTAAGACACAAATTATGTAATTCATTTTTCTTCTTTATCATCTAAATAAATTTGCTCTATTCTTCCTGAGAATGATATAAAGAGAACAATTAAACTTGATGGCAAAAATAAAATATCAATTAAGTAAAATGACATTATGAAACCTACATTTTAAATTTTATCAAATCTTTTAGCTTAGCACTCAGAATAAAAATTTAAAAATATTTAAAATTAAATTAAATTTACAAGTAAAATTTAAATTTAAAAAATACTTAACAAATTTGAAATATATAGAGATATTTAAAAGTACCATCCTCTTCCACAGCAGAAAATGGTGGATCTTTGAAAAGCCCGTAAATGTTCAGCATATTGGCAAAGCCCAGTTTCCTAATATACAGCTTTGTTGTTAATCTAGCATTTTTATGACTATATTATGTAAATGTGTATTTTGGGTGCCTTCTTCTGAATGTCAAAAACTAAAAGGTAAAACTATGTTGTAGATACAAAATAATACACCAAATTTCATTGATTTAAATCATTACACTAACGAGTTACAGCATTTACATGCGTGCAAAAATAGATAACGCCAGGTGAATTTCAATCTAAATTAGACACGTATCTACACTTTGGATCATAAATCCTTATTCCAAATATTATTTGCTTAGCTCTTTTTGTTTTGTAGTTTTCACATTAACTTAAACTCAGGCCGTCAATCAGGCAGACTTCCTCTGAATGCCTATCTCTCAAAATTTATGAGTACTAGAATTAAGACCTAAATTTTACCTATCTAGTTCAAAACATTTTTGACTTATGTCATAGATAGATAATCATAATTAAAATATTTGTTTTTCTATCTTAGGATGATGTTAAAGATGAAAATTAAGTATATCTAATTCTTAATCAGAACAAATATATGTACTTCTAATTTCGAACAGACATAGTAGGAAAATATAGACAAAACAATACAGGTACAGTTCAACATAACTATTTTAATTTTGTTTTTATTAATGACAGATAAATAGTATAAAATATTTACTGAGTATTAAATTTTAAGAAAAAAATCTCTCAGTATAACTTTTATTATCACTTTTATATTAACAACCTTGTTCTTCATACGAAAATAAAAGCAAGTTATTTTATAAATGGACATAAATATTTGTTGTTGTATAACAAGCAATAAATCAAAGATAGATATTTGGGAAAATGCCCATGATATATGTGTCTTAGTAATTAAAACAGAAATTCAGATTTTTTGCAGAGCCTTTAGATGTGGCCTAGACAATGAAGGAATTAAGACCAATATTATATATTAGGATGTAATATAAACATGTAAAAATTATTTTTATTTTAAAATTTCCTCTCTGACTGTTAGAAAAGTACCAAACATTGGTTGTAAAATATATTGCAAAATAAATAAATAAATAAAGTAAACACAAAATATTTTGATTTCAGCTCCTTTTTCTACTGAATTTACACAAAACAAAACCATATAAATATTATATATTAACTATTTTTTTACAAGAAATTCCTCTCCACTTACTTAATCCATAAGTAACTTTCCCCTCAGCGTGAGCTGACCGTAGCTCAGTCACAAGTTGGGCACTATCATAGCCGCCATTATCACAGATTATGGTTGGAATCTGTAAGGTATTTAAAAATTCATCATTAAAATATTTCATTTTCAGTAGATTTCGATCATTTAGGTGATTTACACCTTTTAAAATCTAACAGATGTCATTTAACTGAATCACAAAAGGCTATGGAAACTGTAACCAATTGTAACTCTAAAGTACACAGACATGAAGCTTTAACAATTGATCTACAGCAAACACAAATAACTAACAATTTGGTGCATAGTGAGAAGCTGATACAAAAATTACACATATTTAAGTATTTTTTTAAGCCCCTTAGCTAAAAAAATCAAGCACTTTATTTACATTTATACAAACGCAAACCTGCATATTTTATAGGAATGGTATGTTTTCTATTTAATAGTTAATTATTGTTTTAATAGATTTTTTAAAGGAACTAGATTTTTTTAATGTCTATCTTAAAGTTTCATATATATTTCTATAACACACACACACACACACAATCAATATTTAACGTTGTAGAAACACATTTTCTGTTGTTACACAAATTAAGCCTTTTTTTTTAGGGAGGAAAAAATAGACATATATATTAAGTTAAATTTTTATAAGACAGCAATAAAAAATCTTATCTTTTTAACATTTCTTAACAAATTACCAATTAACTAGGATAGATATGTAATTTCTGAAAGTGTTGCCATTGATGTAAAAGCATAACATGACAAAAAATTTATGCCTTTTAATAAATGCAACAACAAAAAAGATTCAACACAGCTGGAATGGAAAGTGTAAATTGGAAAATTTGTGCCGAAGAATAAACAAATTGAAGCAAATAAACCATTAGTTTTTCACATAAAAATGCACTTTCTTCTATAAATGTGGATTTAAACAAGACACATCTTTTTAAAGAACAAAATTTTTGAGCATGAATTCAGGTTTTTTTACAGTACTCACAAATATAAAACATTAAGCTAAAAAGTCTCTCTTTTTATTTCAGTAGTTCCACTGGTAATCAAGTAAGTTGTATTTCAATATTCGTATTTTTTTTCCCTAGTAATTTTTTTTCCTAGTTTCCTTTTTGGAATCATCAAGATTTATCAAAAATAAATCATCTAATGTTTCTGCTTTTTTGACTATATTTCTCATTAAGTGCTTAATAAGAATGAAAAAGTTTTCGAATAAGAATGGCACCATTGTTTCAGAAGTTGTATCCAAATTTGTAAAGAAATGGCTGAAGAATATCTGCAGCATAAAAGAAGAAGCTAATTTCAGGCATAATCAATTTAGCCTGCCTATAATATTAGTTTCCCAGTTGCTGGTACAAAAATTGTGCAGGCCCTTAAGCTAAAGATTAATAATGCCTAGGGGGTAAATTTTAATGATTGAACCTACAATTTCTAATTTGCAAAACTTGATATATAAATATTTGGATGCTTTCCCTTAATAAAGAATAGTAAGAAATGAATTAGTTTGCGTACACTATTAATATAGAATTGAGACAACAGAAAATGTTCTCAATATTGGGGATCCCCAATCAGAGAAAAATAAAAAACAATCTTATCATGCCCAGCGACAGAAATTGACAATTTGAATATAATTTCCCATGCCACTGTTTGTCATTGCCCTATTAAAGAAGTGATCTAATAAAATGTTTGATGAACATGCAATTCACATAAGATGATGTAGAACAGTGAAAATCGGATAGCATACTACAATTTGGTGCACATGCTCAAAATTTAGTAAAATAGAAGACAGTCATTCCCAAAATTAGGTTTTTAAAGTTCTTTTCTTCCTTACTCATGGAAGAAATGTTAAAATTATAATAAATGCCATGAGTAAAAGTATTATGTTGCATAATTTAAAGAAAGTAAATTCTTATTGATCCTCACACCTGTTCAAGAACATGGACTGTCCTGAGAAACAAAGAAGTTCCTATTACATGGTATGAAAAATTTCATAAGCTATGATCAAGTGAAATTTAGTAATGAATCTTGTCTAAAGTCCCAATTATGATTACAGGTTATACAGTGAGAAAGAAACTTCAGGGTGAGGAGGAAAAAACAATTAGTAGCTTAATTGTGCAATAATCTACTCTAAGTCTAAATAGTATACAGAAATGCTTCTTCATTGAAAGAGGGAGTAGCAACACATGCAAGAAGTAAGTATGCAAATAACCAATGCCAATTTAAAAGAAAAAAATTTGTTATCCCGGAATTTTTAAATATTTATCATTATTCTTTAATTTTTTTATTATATTTGTGTTACTTTCTTTAAATAAATTTACCAAATTAGAATTTACTTTTAAGCAAATCTATTATTTTACTTATTTTTACATAAAGCCACACCGTTATCTAAATTTACAAAACATAACATTTACAAAAACTAACAAAATATCAATAATGACATTTTAAATTGCCATGATTTAACTGTTTATTGTAAAAAGTTACTTACAATTTTTAATAAAAATAACATTCATAAGTTTTTCATGTCTATTTCTTGCTAGTTCATAGCAAAAAAAAAAAAAAAAGAAGCTATAATTATATATATATAAGAAGCATATATGCTTATACATATAGTAATATATGCTTTATATAGCATAAATAAAACATATTGCTGTATATATGCTTTGCAATTGCATTTCAATTATTGATTGCTTAAATATTATAGTAATTTAATTACAAATTAAATATCATAAATTTAACATTAAAAAATGCAAATAAGTTAAAACAAAATAATAAAAGATGTACCTGAATTAAAGCTCTAGCGTATGCTTCCATAGCCAAAGATTCCTTTCCAGATGTTTCAGCTGCTTTTGCCAGAACTCGTCGAGCCATCAACATTTCTGTGCACCCACCCCCAAGCACAATTAGGCTCTCACTAACAGTTGTTACTAAAACACAAAGTACATCATGCAATGCTCTTTCAGCTTCGTTCAAAATTTGTTCGGTTGCTCCACGAAGAACGATGGTGCAGGATTCACCAACAGGAAGTCCAGAAAACTTCAGCAAATGGTCCTCTCCAATCATAACTTCTTCAATGCGATCACAAGATCCAAGCTTCACAGTTTCACAACGCTCTATGTCAGAAACAATTTCACCACCTAAAATTGAGAAATCATTAAATCAAAAGTCAGAAATTTTTACTTAATAAAATATTAAATCAAAATTAACTAGATTCATAGATAATCATCAACTATCACAATAATTACATTAACACTGTGGAATATAATATACATTAACTAATAATGACAGTTTCACAGCCTCCATTCCAAAATCTGCATTAGTTTATTTTATAATGCAATTTGGAGTGTAATATAAAGCTTTAAGTATTATTTACACAGATCATGAATTAAAAGGCTTTCAAAGTCATATAAAGTTCAGATTCAAACATTTTGTTAAACCAAAGATTGATAGCATATTTAGACAAAACATGATTTTGTCTGTAGTTATATAAAAGGCAAGACAAACAGATATATATTATGCAAGTACATATTTTATATAAAACAACCTACCCGTAACAAGAGCCAATTTTTCAACGCCTTCAAAATCAGCATGCTCAATGGCCATGACACCTGCATCTGCAAAGAGCTGCTCAGGATAATTATATATCAACTGTCTATTGATGAAAACATTAATGTTATGTTTCAGGAAGGCATCAACCTGAAAAAGAAAATTTATAGCATTAATATAATTAAAATTATTATTCTTTGGATTTAAGTTTAAAATTCATTTGTCTATCTCTTCAATTTTAGAAAACAATTTAAGAGATCACAAAAGAATTTTAAATTTTAAAATCAAAAATTTGAGGGAATATGTAAAATATTTACCATTTATTTTAATATAGAAAGCTTTTAAAGATTGCATCATTAAAATATAATAAAACTCAATTATCAATGTAATAATTTTGAAAATTTAAAAAAAAAATTCATGAGCAAATAAATTTTAAATAATACTTAACAAAATAATCAAAAAGACAAATATTGCAGAATAATTTAGAATCAACTTTTTATTTCTGTTTAAGTACTTGGGGAATTGTTTATCAATGCTAAAAAAAACATTGTCTCTTGGGCAGCATTACTTTCCACAACCAATGATTCCCTGTTTTATGAAACAGAAGAAATATGTTATTTAAAAAAATGTCCTCCGTATAAAAATGTACTACTGCCAAAAAGTAGTAATCTCTGGATACAGTACTAACAGTACTTGGAAAAATGGATGCTGGTTTATTAATTAACTAATAAATTATTGTTACCTGATATTCCCATACATGCACTACAATTTTAAGAAAACTAATTTGAAAGAAGTAAGAAAAGCAAAACCTTTTAATTATTCAGTTTATAATCCTATAACAAAGATCTGATTATAATAATGAAAATTATATACAATCATATTTTTCAGATCATAAATGAAGTTGGTAGTGCAATTTACTTCTATAATATTTGAATATCAATAAATATATAGCATATTTGAAAAAAATATAAATAAATTGAGGTGATTAATGGATGACATCATTTTGCTCTTGGATAATTCATCAAAGAAGCTTTAAGGAAGAAAATAAGTTGAAAGAATAAAAATAATCACCTTCGCTTTCATCTTCTGATTTTCAACCAATTCCATATCACCAAGCTTAGCAACAGAGTCAAGAGTTATCCGTGAACCAAAAACTTTAACCTTGTCAGTATCCATAGGAGTATTTGCAATAAGGATTCTTGCATTTTCAACTAATTTAGGTTGATGAACTCCTGGTTTCTTATCCAAAAGAAAACCTTAAAAGAAATATTTGAAAATTTTTAATAAAAGTAAAAATGCCTTTTATAGAAATTAAAAAACTTTATTCACAATGTTTACTTTCCAAAATATATGGTGAAATCATTATGAAAATATTAGAGTAAACATATTAATTTTGAAAATTTGCAGAAGAATACACACTGCTAACATATGAAGATTAGAATACTTATTAGCTTATATTACTTCAGAATATTACAAAAATTCAACTATTAAATTAGTGTAATAAAAATTAAAAAATACAATTTACTTTATAATTGAATAACAGGGTGGTTAAGAGGTTGAAAAAAATTTCCCACTCTTACAATTGTTAATCATATTAGTTTACTAGCTTTCTCCCTATACAAAATCACTGTATTTGAACAATATATATTATTAAAAATAGTTTTATAAATTATTGAATATTAAAAAAATTCTATGAAATTTCATTTTTTAATTGGAATGGGCATCCTAAAAAAAACTATAAAAACAATATATTAAGTATCTTATATGGAAAAAATCCTGGACATTTTAATAAAATACTTTGATTCTAAAACAGCATAAGAATTCTGAGAAACATTAGAACTACTTATGGTAACACAATTAAATTATATTAATAATAAAGTTTCATGTGATCTTTCAAAATTTTAAATAGCTCGATTAATTAATTAATGCTTTTTACATAAGGATCAAAATTGCATGTTGTAGCATAAATTTTCAAAATTTATGATAACACCCACCTCATAATATATATTTTAACAAAGTCATTTATATATTTTAAACAACAGAAACATCCAGATATTACTTTCATTTTTTTCTTTTACAAATGGCAAGCCATTATTTCATCTAATCAAAAACTTATTCTTTTATAAACAAATAATGGTATTTTAACTTATTTATTACAAATAATACCAGATGTAAAATACTAATTTAAGGATAGTTATAATTGATATTAAAACAAATCAAATAACAAATACTTAACTATTACAATTAAAATGTAAAAAATTAACAAATAATAATTTGAACAATCGAGAAATCAATTATTAGAGTATTAATAAAAATTATTTGCGTTTGAACAACTAATCAAGAGAAAAACATTACTTCGGCAAAATGTTAGGCTTTTTAGACTCTTCAAATCTCTCTCTCTAAATCTTTTTTTTTAGCTGATATTCTTCCTTTTTCTAAATTTTCATATAATTTCTTTCCTTCCCTTCTTTTCTTTATGCCTCATATTTGGTTCATAAGCCTCATACTTAAAATTAATTGCTTTGGCATTCCAAAACTGCATATTCCACTATTTACTGAAATGCTGTCAAACAATTCTTTTTGCAAAAAAAAAAAAAAAAAAAAAAAAAAAAAAAATTCTCTCCATATTTTTCCATAAACAGCTTTTATTGATTGAAAATTCTCTCTCAACAATACTGTTATCTATACTGACTTTAATAAAGATATGACACCACTGACAAGATTTCAAGTTGGGAGCAGTTGAGCCAAAATTTGCATCCAATATTTTTTTTAAAGTTAAAAAAAAAATCGTTTTTTTTTTTAAATTTAAGTTGATGTTAGTAATATTCATTACTCTTCTTAAGATAATAAAATTCCAAAAATTTACCATATCCTAGAAAGAGAGTTACCTTGGGCAGTTGTTGCTGCGATCAATTTTGTGATATTAGGCTTTTGAAGTAGAAAAATGGCAACACAAAGTTGCCTTTTTATTTATTTTTATATGTTTGGTACAAACGGGGGGAGGGAAGAAAGAGAGAGAGAGAGAAAGAGAGAGAGAAGATGGAAGAAAAGAAATCTGAAGAAGACCCCCCCCTTTTCCCATGTTGGAAAGGAAGGTTAAAACAATCAATTGATTAGAAAATTCTTTGCATTTCTACTAATAAAAAATGTAATGTGAATATTTGCATATGTTGACAATCACCAGAAAAGTAAAACAGATATAGTTAAATGGGTGAAGATAAGTAATTCATAATGCTACTTTTAAAATGTTAATTAACTAAAAATTGAGTAAGATTTTAAGAATTTCAAACAATAACTTCTGAACATAATATTATACAAAAACTGATCTTCACATCATTTTAAAATTAATTTCACAGGCAACAATTCACTAAAATAAATGTTTAAAAAAACTTATTAACTATACTAATTTATTTGCAATAAAAGTTCTTCCAATATTTTGCCAATTTTTTATACATTTTATTACATTGTTTTCAAAATTTTATTAATGCAATAAAATTTAGACCACTTCTACAGTTTTCTCTAATATATAAGTTGTATATTGAACGATTTTCCTTCTTAGTGAGGGGGGGGGGAGGAAGGAAGATTCTACTTATTTTATGAAGTTAAATAAGAAATAGAGAAGTGAAATTGAATTACTACAAAAGGTAAAGTATAATTTGAAATAGATTCTCCAAATATTCAAGTTATTAATAACACAGTTTAAATATTTATCACAGTTTAATGTTTTGATACATTCTATTAAAAGAATCGTGAACAAATCATGTATTAGAGATTTGCATGAAATTAAACCAATATTTAACCAACAAGAAAGAGAATTATAATAAATGTTCCCAATCAACAAGTTGATAACAAAGGATAATTCTAAATGAAAGTTGTATGCAGTAACTCTCATACAATAACAAACTTTAGATTAGTTACATAAGAAAGAGAACTTTATTTCAAATGTCTTTTTTCTCCATATATTTTGCTGTCATTAATCATGTCTTTTGGCAAAAGAACAATAAATGCCTCAATTTCCTTTGACACTTTTAACTCAAAAAATCACAATCATTAAAAATTCTAGTTTTAGCATATTGAATTCTGATTTAAGTAAAAAGTTTATTAAGAACCCCGTTACAATAACAGAAACATTTTTATTTTTAAACAGGCAAAAAATGCAAGCTATCAATACTTTTTTTTTTTTAAAGAAATCCCCTCACGAAATTAAAGTTTCACAGAAAAATGTTCAAACATTTTTTGCCTCATTCTTTAAGAGGGTGAACAATCCATTTCAGATATAAAAAAATATTTCATTACATAATAAAAACAAATAGCAAGAAAATACATTATTGCATTAAATACTCAAATGCCACCTTAACACGCTCCTTTAAAAAAATTTGAAAAGGTAAAAAGCAAGAAAATATCAGATGCTCACCATCATCTAAGAAAGAATCAGTAAGACAACCCCCTAATTTCTTAATGAACTGTATGGCTTTCAGATCTGTATTCTTATTTAGACGTTTTACTGCAGCAATAGCTATCTTTGCAAAGAAATCTTTATGTCGATTTAATATTTTTGAACTTAGAGCTGTACGAGCAATATTGAGCAGATCTTCTTCAAACTGCTCTGGATTGGAACTGAAAAATAAACATTTGAAACACTATTTTATTACAGAAGAGTGGAACAGAAAAATCTTAATGAATAAATAGATAGAACTTAAATTGAATACCCATTAACTGTAATACTGAGTTATTAAAATTAAATTAATGAACTATAATAATTATAGAAAACCGATAAAATAATAAGTCACATTAAATATATTTATAAAGATTTTTCTTCTTCTTCTTTACATGATGCTCAATGATTCATTTGAGTACTTTCAATTTTTGCTACATAAAATATGTAGATATTACAAGTTAGTTTTTAAACAACTTATCTTGAATGCACAATGCAGAATTTATTATAAATTGGAAGATCTCATTTATTAACTGAAATATATTAATGTCACTTATTTTAATATGGAATTTTGCAAAAACTTACCAAACACATCTGAAAATATCTCTTTTGTGAAAGAAAAGATAAAATGCCAAATTGAAAACTGAATTCAAAATGAGTTTAAAAACTAATGGGCAGACAATTTTTATTGACAAATTGAATTAAATCAAATATAATTTTTCACATATGCTATTTTAAAGAAAATGAACTACAATGATACCTTCGATCATAAGAATGTTCCCTTAATGCTGCCTTAGCTTCTACTGCAGCTTTTCGGAAACCAGATATAATTGTTTGAGGATGTAGTTTTAAAGAAAGAAGTTTATCTGCCTCTTTAAGAAATTCTGAGCACAAAACTGCTACAGTAGTAGTCCCATCACCAACCTCTTTGTCTTGGACTTTAGATATTTCTTTAAATGAAAAATTAAAAAATACTTATCACAATTATATATGCATAATAAAACCAAAAATAATTTATATTTTCAAGTAATAGATTTTTTTTGTTATATTTGAGTTATCATTGAAATATCTCCAAAATTTTATCATTAAAAGTTCAAGATGAATAACTAACAACAATTTTAAGAGCTATCAATATCATATTTTTAAAAACATATATAGCTAAAGTAGTATATATAATACAATTGAACAACTTAACAACTTGAACAACTTAAATAACCATATTTCAAATAAAATTTTTTATCTTTGAAAATCAGAAAGGAAAATATATTATAAAAATCAGGGTTAATTTATTAGGTACTTAAATAAAAATTGATGTTTATCGAACAAACTTTTTTTAAAAAATAAAAATTATAAACAAACTGGTTTTAACTGGACAAATTTTAAAAATTGCATATTTACACTATAGAGCTAAAAAAACACTTCATAAACAAACTTGGAAACATTATATGTTAAATTTTAAAACTGATAGTAGCTTAATTTTTTCCAAACAGTATCCCAATTTAAAAGATATATTTCCATCAACATTTCAAGAAATTGGACCTTGAAATTGTTTAACTCAAATTAAATACTATAATTTACAATTACAATAATAAGACAATTGAGTTTAAAAACTTTTAAAAATAAACTAAAGAAGAAAGGGGGAAATAACTAATGGAAAGGAGGAAAAATAAAAAATATGCATTACCAACAAGAATTTTTGCAGCAGGATTATCTACACCAATGCTCCGTAAAATAGTAGCTCCATCATTCGTTAACTCTACAGATCCAGGCATTCTTCTTCCTTCAGAAACTAATATTTTGTCCTGAAAATATTAAAATGCTATCCACAAAATGTTTTAAAAATTTTTGTGAAAAATGCCAATCCTTAAGAAAATATAGTTCAGTATGGATCTTCTATAGATCTTGGAAGCACTTTAAAATTCTGATACAAGATTAAAAAATTCAAAATTCTGTTATTGTATTGAGATAAATATACATTAAAGGTTAACAATCAAACAATATGACATCAATTCATGGCCCTGAAGAATGATAATTTCTCACTACATACATGAGCTGGGAAGGAAAAAGCATTGTAAAATATATGACTAATGTATTTCAATTCCCTCCCCCCGATTCAGCTTTTATCTATCTTTTGTAATCTGCTTTTATTTTTAATAACTATAAATTTGATATTCATAAATTTTCAAAATTTATACAAAAACATCATTAAAATTGAATCATTCCTAGGAAGATATTTAAATGTCTGTTTTGTTATTGTTACATACTTGTAATGCTGCTTCCAAGGGAAGTTAGTTCCATCAAAGAAAAGACCGATTTACAATCACCTGTATCGTATGCTGCTCAGATGCCAAGCCAGTAATCCCAGAGCTTGGTGACCATTTGGTGATAAAATATTGGGTTGTTCGGAAAGTCATTTCGTTTTTTTGGGGGAACATGAAAGACAGTTTTTGTATAATGAATAAATATTTTATTAAATTATATATTGGCCATTCTGGTCCAACACCTTTTGCCATCTTTCTGGCAGTAACATAATTCCCCTCTCATAAAAGTTTTGGTCCTTGCTGGCAAAAAACTGGTTCAGGTGGTTTTTGACATCTTCATCTGAGGTAAAGGTTTTGCCATCCAAAAAATTTTGCAGGGACCGGAACAAATAGTAGTCGGAAGGCGCCAGATCTGGAGAATATGGTGGACGTTGCAGTACGTCCCATTCAAACTGTAAAAGTTTTTGGCGAGTGACCAAACTTGTGCGAGGTCTCGCATTATCCTGGTGGAACACTACACCCTTCCTGTTGATTAATTCGGGCCTCTTCTCTTTAAGTGAATCATTCGATTTGTCCAGTTGATGACAATAGACTTCTGAATTAATCTCTGTATTGTCCGGCAAAAGCTAAAAAAAAAACGATTACTTTGACATCCCACCAAACAGAGAGCATCACCTTTTTTTGGTGAATGTTGGCTTTTGACACGCTTTGAGCCGGTTCATCTTTTCTGCTCCATGACCTCTTGCATTTAACATTGTTGTATACAACCCATTTTTCGTCCCCAGTAATAATCCGCTTCAAAAATGGATCATTTTCTTGATGTTTGAGGAGCGAATCACACGCGTCAACGCGACGACACAAATTTCGCTCCGTAAGGACATGGGGCACCCACACATCGAGCTTCGAGGTTAATCCCATGCCTTTCAAATGGCCATAAACAGTCGAATTCGACAAATTTAATCTCTCACCGATCTCTCGTGTGGTTATTCGCCGATTTGCATCAACTAATGCCTTTATCGCATCTTTGTCAGCTTCAACCGGCCTTCCAGACTGTGGTGCATCTTCGACATCAAAATTGCCGGATCGAAATTTTGCAAACCAGTTCTGGCACAGGCGTACTGTTAACACGCCTTCTCCATACACATCCGTCAATTTTTTTCTCGCTTGGGCAGCATTTTTACCTTTTCTGAAGTAAAAAAGTAAAATATGACGAAAATGCTGCTTATTGCTCTCCATATTTAAAAGGGCACCAACCAAAAACTACTGCGTAGAATTAATAGAACTTTTTCACACACAAGCCTTGCAATATCAGCTCTCAAGACATATAATGGTTATGCGGCTTAAGTGTGAAGTTGGTTTCGAAAAAACGTAATTAAGTCCTCTGACGGGAAAAAACGAAATTACTTTCCGAACAACCCAATAGATAATTCTAGAAACTTGAGAATTTTAATGATCCAACCAAAAGGAACTTAGATAAGCCTGAATGACCCAGAAATTTCTTAGCCTTCCTCTCAACAACAACAAAACAAAACAAAAAGGTAACAGTGAAATGGTGTTGGAGTTAAAGACAAGTGAAGAGCCACAAGAAAATAATAAAAACAATGGCAGAATAGTCCAGCATTGTGTGAAGCTCAAGCGATTACCGAACTGTGTTCAGTGCCCAGTCCAGTGATGTCTATTATGGAAGCAGCATCGAGTCAAGTAATATTGAGTTGGCAGTTGGATAGAGCTAAAAGGAGGAGACAGTGGAGAATTTCAGCCATTTGGAGAGACTTTAGAGTGATTCTCCGAAGATTCCCTATCCTACAGAACTCTGTCAGGCCATTTGGTGTGCTTTAGTCATAATTGCTACCGATTCTTACTTTTGGGTTACTGTTTCCTGTAGTGTACTTCTGTGTGTTCGTCTTGGCTGTATATATTTGCCAGCTTTGCAATATTGTCTTAAGGTTAAAAATATGTCATTATTGTTTTCTGCTAAGGCTTATTGATTGTTTAAAAATCCTACACCCACTACAAGTGAATCTTTTTAATTTATGGATTTACAGGTGGAAGTTTGATAACAGTATATATGAATGTCCAGTTAGGATGCTAGACAGGTTCAACAAGTAGATTTGGTTGCACAATTATCAAGTTTCTAAGACTATTGTTATCTTCTCTGGTTTCACCCAAACTAACTCTACTATTTAAGAAATTTGATTTCACAGATTCACCAATAAATTGTACAAATTTTGAAGAATAAATCATAATTTCTATAAAAAAATTCTCAAGTTTGTATTAAACAATTACAACTAAAAACAATAATAAATATGTCAGTAAAAAAATCATAATTTTAGTTGCGATTTTATTTTTAAATTATATATTTCTGACCATTTTTTACCAGCACTTGATGATGAGCTAAAGACACTAAAAATATTATTAATTCCTATTTCTTAATAATCATTGTAAATATAGATAATTAAATTACTGTAAAAATTGTTGACCGATTTCATGCACAAATATTAAATATACCCCTGATCTCGTGCCAAATGGAGAGCTAATTCATATAATCTAGATCAACATTAGTATAATAAATTTCCTCTTCCTCTCTCTACACACAAAAGAAGAAAAAAAATTTCACTCCTGATAATTTTTTGGTTGGACACAAGAAATTTTATGGGCTATGTTTATAGGACTGGTATTTTATCAAATGTAATTAAACTGGTACAGTTCAGCACCAAAAATATTTTTATTATTGCAACACAATCCTTAATTAGATACATTAGAGACACAAAATTAAATTTATTAAGAAATATTCATGGATTTAAATGATCATGATCATGTCTTCTGCAATAATTTATATGAATGACCAAAGTGTTTTGCCTACTTGGAGTACCGTTTTATTTTAAGATTAGAGATTGAATTGTAATAGTAGCATATTCTGGCCCCTTCCTTTGAATAGCTATTTATTGTGTACTAGCAGTACTTGAATGACATTGCCTATGGCTTTGCATCCAAGAAGAAAAATTAGTTTTAAACTTCAGTCAGATAACTCCAAGCGATATGGCATGGGCATGCTAGGCACCATCAAACAAACATAAGAATGTATTTAGACATTATCAAAAATAGCTACAAAACAATTTTTTAGAGCACTCATTCAGAAATAATTACTCTTAAAAAAACTAAAAATATGCTATGTCTGTAGATAAAACACAGATCATCATTTCGCTCCTCAAAAGATCCATTCTATCTCTGTAATTCAATTGCAGGGCAATTTAAAAGAAGATGGTTATTTCGCTCATCCAAAGTCTTTCCTTCCTTAAGTGTGGACATTATTTCTCTGATATTCACTAATTGATTGTTTCTTTCCTTTTCATTTTAATTATAGTGCATCAAACGAAGCTTTTTGGCATTTAATATGTTCTGCCAAGGTTGGATTTTCTTTTCTAAGGCATAATAAGATATGAATCACTCATTGTACATAAATGTCACAAATAGATAATAACTTTTTGAAAAGTAACTAAAATAAAGTTTAAAAAAAACCTGTAATTTTCAGGAAACCAACAAGTTTCCAATTGAATAATTAAATCTTTACCATTCCTTTTGGACCCAAGGTGGACTTAAGCAAATCACCAATGGCGATTGATCCAAAAATACAAGACAGCCTTGCATCTTCTCTCTTTTCTTCTTCTGCATCACCTTTGAGAATGTGAACTGGGTTGAGAGATGCTGCTGCAGTCTGAAATAATAATAAAGATTTAGTCTAAAATGTAACTCCTTTATTTCGCTACAAAGGAAAACAAGTTAAGAAGTGAAAAAATTAAATTAATAAACAATAAAAAAAATAGCAGATACAAACCACTTAATCCTGTATACTTACAAATTTTTTTAAAAAATGTAACCTATTGCATAAATATTGTGATAAAAATTCTGAAAAAATACAGAATTTAAAAATTATGAAATAAATTACTAAGAATGTTTTAAAATATCAAATATATTATAAAATATAGTTTCAAGATTCAGAGGTTTCATATGGGGTGATGATAAATAAAGATGTATAATGGAAGATGAAAGATTATTGGCCTTCAAAATATGACAAAACATTAACCATTTAACTCAAAAATAAAAAAAATTCCATTTTTAGTAGCAAAATCTATCAAAATTCTTATAATTAAAATTATATGATATAGTTACATCCATGCTTAATAACCTGCCTAGTTGAATAATTGTTCTAATGGTATTCTCAAAGCAATTTAAAAAAGATGCGACTATCTCCCATACTATATAAAGTGTAAAATCAATTACACTAATTCTTTCTGCCAGTTACAAATAAATTAATGCAGTATGAAATTCATTCCAATAAAATACCAACTTTAATAAAATACAAAAAAAACCTTGTTGAGACCTTCTTTTATATATAAAAGTAAAGCATAACTATGACTTCCATTTGTAAGCATAAATTATGTGATTAAAATATCTTAAAAGTACAATTTTTTTATTCATTTACTATAAACAGACTTATTTTCCAATCTTTTGCACTATCATTCTTAAGCTTTTTCTTATAAAGCAAACTCAATTTTTTCAGCAAATCACATTGATGTTTTTTTATAACTGCACTTAAATTTAAAAAAAATCATTTTGTGTATTTTTTAGACATAAAGTTTTCGAAAAATAATACATAAACTATTATTGGTATTTTGAACTTAAACATGCTCTCAATGAAGCATACACATTTTAATGTTATATGTAATATTATCAGTGAAATCATTTCTACTCCCAACATTACCACCCATACAAAAATGATTGTGTAAATAGTAATTTTATAATATACAGATACATTCATAAAAATGCATGAATAATGTGGATTAATGGTTTCTTTCCTTAAGTCTTAAACATATTGACACAGATATCTATTATTTTTTTCTACTATATTGAACAAAATGTAAACATACTTTGCAGGCAGTATTAAAAAGATTCCCAGTCTTTAGTGAATCAAGCCTTTGGGAAAACATTCTGTGAGATGTTAGTTATTAATTCACATATTTAAAAGTCTTTTCTTTCTTTCTTTTTTTACAGATATCAACTCAGTTACACCATGATACATTCAGCATAAATTTAAATCTCTCTCAAAATAAAAGTAAGAAACAAGCATTACAGCTGTACACAATAACTTAGATCAGCCATTGAAAAATACACAAATCATTAAATGAAGAAAAGATACACTTATAATACCTAGAGAATATCATTATGAACTTAGTAAAACTGATATGGGTCCTGCCAGGTAGGTATGGCCAATTATGAAATTTTTGTGACATTTATTACATAACTTCCTATTTCTTATATAAACAATAACAATGAGTCATCAAATGCTATAACAAGGTGATACTATTAATAACTAAGATTGCATCTTCAAATAACTACAATTTATAACATCATGAAACAACCATTCACATTAGTAATTTCTAATCTAAGCAATTCTGATTAAACAATCATAATCCAGCATTTCATTACATAAGTAATTTTGTCTTTTGACTGATACTGATCTGTGTACTTTAATTAAATAGTTGCAATGAAAGGGGATGAAAAATAAGTAAACAGCAAGGTGTCGTTAATGAAATCTCTTTTATTTCATATGTATTATTATCTTATAAAGTAAATATACAGAAATAAAAACAAATGAAGAGGAATGGAATAACTAATAAACATTTTTTTAAAAACAAAATGTAAGAAACAATCTTACTTGCATAAAACTGCATTCAATTATATGCAAAGGAGACCAGAAATATAGATAGATAAAATAGAAAAAGCAACAATGAAAATTTTATCTACTTTTCTTTGAATTTTAACATCACTTTTAGATGGATTGTTGGAGGACATTTTAGTATATATAAACTACAATATCTCCAATTTCAAAAAAGATGTAGAACAAGTGTACTATTTACTTAGTTAGAAAAATAATTTTATTGATACATATCATCTCAATTTCAAATCTATAGATTTCCAAAAATTTTGTTAAAAATCATCAACAGAATTTTTTTAAAAATTATTTCAGGTTTTTTTAATGAACTGGACATGGCTGTGAAAGATGTCGTTTTTTTTAAATACTGTATTTTATGGTATTTAACAAACTACAGTTATATAAATATATCTATTAAAATTTATTATAAAAAATGTCTTTATTTTCAAAAAAAAGTACTTATTTTAAAATTAATTCTATAAATATTTAATACTGTTACAAATCATGAAAAAATAACTTTGGGATAATGGTGATGAGATAATTGTCAACTTTTGTTTAACTGAAGTAAGATTTGGTAGAACTTTACTGTACGGTCACCCTTGGCGACTTTTTCAAAATCCCGCCAAAAGTCGCCATTCTGGAGACTTCGAAGCGAGAACCAATGAAAACAGAGCATAGAAAATGGCTGAAAAGTTTCGGAGAGGAATAACGAACTTCTGGATTGTAACAAAATAAAAGTGCAAAGCTTTTATGGGATATGTTAGGAAATAAGAAATGTAAGGCATATTAGCAAGTCGCCAAGGGTGACCGTACAGTAAAGCTGAGCCTAAGATTTTTCTTTAAAAACCCCATATAAAGCTGAACAACACAAGTGTTACTAATAACACTTCTGTGAAAATAAATACAAATGCAAATCTTAAGAAATATAGAAATGAGTTTTATGTAAAAATTTCTAATTGATTGACTGGCAAAGTCCGACACCTAACAAGCATGACATTTGAATATACTAAGAACACACAAATAATCATAGGCAAAACTGGCTGGGAACATTCTATTGACCAGTTATGAAAAGTTTAATTAGTAAAAGAAAGTGCTTACACTTAAAATTTTTGACAGTTATTGAATTTGGCATACATCAAGAAGAGAACAATAGTTTGCAGTGGGATTTCCTGGGTACTTTTTTAGTTAGGACATTCAATACTGATAAATCAATATTTATAGATTATGAAAATGATACATGACTTTAAAAAGGTAATTTTCACTTCATGATTTTTTTTATTTTTATAAAGCATACTCAAGAAGTCAGTTTTCTTCACAGTCATTTACATCATAACTTACTTTCTTTCATTTTATCTAAAGATTTTCACACTTCATAGTCAATCCATTTAACCTTTTGAAAAGTAATTCACTAATAATTTTGATGTATTTTTGGAAAAGAATGCATGATATTGCTGTGTTTCTTGGATAGTTAGTTCTAGTTCAAATAAACTTTCAAGGATAACTGATTCAGCATATTATTAGGATGAGTAGACAAAGTCTATTTTATTAATATTTTCAATTGCCTTCATTGAGTCAAAAAATAATGATGAAAGAGTAATTCCATTCTCTTATAAACTTTACAAATAGGAGACAGCCTTTAATTGAGTCCGTTATTACATCACAAGGTCCTAGTCCATGTGTTGTGATCGAAAAATGATCTTTTCACTTCAAAATCATCTTCATGAAAACGGGGGTTTAAAAAATTTTATCATGTGCAAACATGATGTTGTTTTAGATAGGAGGTTTTGGTGTCTTCAAAATTTGAAAGCAAGAAATATTATTTTTTCATTGTTAGATAATGAGTTACTTGACGCATAACATTTGAAGTTTGTTTTGCCCTTATTGTTTGAGATATTTAGTTAAATTTACTATCAATTGTTTTTTGTTTGTCATTTTTATAAACTGACATCATCCAGTTTGTTTACAATTTCTTTTAAATTTTTCTTGTGCTCAGAAGAGGGGTTTTTTTTTGGGGGGGGGGGGGGTCTTTCAGTTTAAACTAATGCATTTTTGTAAAAGGGGGCATATTTATTCTTTAATGACATTATAAGCACAATCTTACAAATTGTATTTCTCAAAATACTGTAAATATTAGAATATAATTTTAATATCAATCTACATCGCATTAATTGGATTTTACCACATATGCTATAGTTTCCAGTAATAGTGAACTTTTCATCAAAATTACTAGTGTTTTTTTATATCTTAAAATCAGTTGGGCTCCAAAACTTTGTTTGCCAGCTAGAAAAATTGAAAAAGAAAACTTTAAAAAATTATCGTTAAAGTGAGAGAAGTATCAATTTTTACAAACCAGTTTAATTAAGAAAAATAATCACTTAAAAATAATAATGTTCTCTATTGATAACTTGAAATTTGCAACCCTAGATTTCATTTTTGTTATATTCTTTTTCTTATTTTTGTTTCTGGCTGCAATCTGTTCAGGATAATTTAAAATCTTAGGGAATTTTTGAAATTTAGATGAAAAAACATTATTACACCAATACTATAAGCACAATCCTTACAGATTATAATTATTTGCAATAACATTTTTAATTATTAAAATTATTAATATTTTATTAACTTATATAAAAATTAAAAAGCAGTATCATTTCAACTTAGTTTTCGGTTTTTAAAATACAAGTTCATAAGTATTGTCCTAGATCATAATCCCATATGATTTAATTCTTATAACTGTTTGTTTCAAGATTCTGAGACATGCATTTTTTGACAATAAAATTTCTGTAAGGGATATACAAAAAACTAAGCAGTTATTGCATTCCCTAAATCTACGATAATCTGAGTGTGTCCTATAGCAACTCCTTTTCCATCTTTATTCTTGCTATCTTTGCTGACAAAATAAATGCCTCTTGTCACATGTGCAAAAATGCAGATTCTTTTGAATTCAAGGATAAATAGTATTGCAATCTTTCTTCAGGTTAGCATTCATATTTGTTGACTTGAATGAGTAAATAGCCGCCTTTTTGTACAATTTAGCAGAAGCAGAAACATATTTTAAATTTTTTTAACAATCAAGCCATCATTATTCCAAGTTTATATTTTACCAAGTGATTAACAATAATAAAAACTATTCACAGAATTTGAAAATACATAATTTTCCCAAAAAATTAAAACTTTAAATTTGATTTTTTTTAAAAATTAAATATAATGAAAAGCATTTTACAACATGAAAAAAGTTGTGTTATAGCATTTCTTCCAGATAGCTAACTCAATTAGAACTGTTAGAATAATTTAAAATAATAATAATTCATTTGCAGATTATGTAAAATATAAGAGAAATTGCAATAGAGTTTTGCACACATCTGAAAAGTATGTGTGACATTGTTAACATGTTGAAAAATTCAATTTTGTGAGAATTCTAATTTCTCAAGGGAAGGGGATAACATTTTCTTTCAATAAAGAAAAGTAATCCATTTTATAAATAGAAAATTATTTTAAAATTTCTCATCTTGATACCATCATATATTCTCAATAACTAAGCCGCATTCTCCGAATTAACATACTTTTTTTTTAATTCACTCTTCAATCTCAATATTCTTGTCTCCTTGTTAGCAAAATATCTGATTTTCTTCTTGATATAAAATACTATTCTAAAATTATTTTTGTATGGTGCCTTTCCAGGAAATTGTAAATCAATGTTGTGATTTGCATCAGTATGAATACTTTCTAATACCATGTAATCCATGCTAATAAAGTCCTTTTTATAATGCTTGCATGTTTGTTTTTTCAAATACTCTCCAACCTTTCTATGGTGAATTTATTTTGGATATTGCTTTCAAAATACTGCATCAATAAATTTTCTTAGTTTACCTGTTTTATAAGAATTCTATATCTGTTCATATTCATTGTATTTGCCAATTATTTTCAAAATTGTACAAAAGCTAATTTAAACTATTCCTTCTATTTCATATACTTATTTTCTTTATAAAAGTTAAAATATATTACTCATAATATGTTACAATTTAATGCTGTTCTCCATCATGTACCTATCTCCATTATAGACTGAATTTCTTTTGTGCTTTTGAGAATATTTATATAAAGGCAGAAAGATTTGTGCTTTGTCATCTTAACACACTTGATAAAAATAAATAAAATAACATAACTTAATATACTTTGACTGATTCACATTTAAACGATTTTTAAAGTTCAAAATGATAATATTTAACAGAAAATTTAAGTTAAATCTGCTTATAAAATAAAAAAATTATACAAATCAAAATTAATTTCAATTTTATGCGAATTTATTCAGCCCACTTTTTTATATTCTGAAGCTTGAACCCAAAGCTTCTTGAATCCAAACTGTTCATATTTAATACATAGCTCTCAGACTACATAATAGTCAAAGTTTAAAAAATATACTAAAGATAAGCTATGTTTCAAGCAAAGATTCAAATTATTAATTTATAGAGAATATATATCCATCACCCCCCCCCCTTCGTTACAAAAATACCATATATGGTATTACCACACCAAAGCAAGTAAAAAAACAATGCGAAATTAATTTTTCCTTGTTCTATTAGAAAATTTACGTTCTGATGGATTGTACAAAAAAAAATTTGACATCATCGAAATGTTTTCAATTTATTATTTATTGAATAGAATAGCAAATTTCCGAAAGAATGGAGATTGATCGAGGAATTGCAGTCCAGATCAATATATAAGAAAATAATGAAAATGCTATCAAAAATTTTTCCACTAAACATTTGATACTTTTGCACAATATATAAGAAGTTTAATTAGTAAATAAAATGTTCTTTGAAAAATGGTAAAACAAAGCCACATGCAGATACAATAAGATTTCAATTAATATTTAAGAGTATAAAAGAAAAACAGACACAAATATTATAAAAGTAATAATGAAATGGATCAAAACAGCATGATTACTAGTAACGATCATGAAAATTTAAATAGTAAATTTAATAATATATCGTCGGGTGACATGCAGCAATACACAGACCGGCCCCACGTGTTTCTAAGTACAACAAAAGCACAAGATCTACAGTGATTATACGGAAAATTTTCCGAAATCGAAATATAGAACATCCTAAATTATAGAAATAGATAAAACTGTAAAAGAATACAGTACCATTTTTATTTTCTCGAAAAATACTAACGTCAATCCACATAAAATTGCAACTGGAAAGAAAAATCGAAATACTTAAGATGTTGCCAACTTATCCTAACATGCCAAATATTAATGCTTTATAATGATATTGCAAAAAAAAACTTTTTTTTTTCCAAGTCAACACGAGAACATTTTTGTTTCGGAAACAAGGGAATAAAATTTATAGAAAAGATTAAAAACTATAATTAATTCAATTTCCGTCTGAATTGACCTTTCTTGTAATTATTATTTTCCATTTTATGCATGTTAATACAAAAATTTCGTTCCTTGAAAAACAGAAAAAAAAAAAGCGGAAATAAATATAACTAAAATAATTTAATTAATTTAAATACAAAATAGATTCTAACAAATTTCAGCAGAAAGAAAGAAATATAGAAAATGTCCAGTATTTATCAAAAAATTAGAACTCAAGATTATGATGTATTTCTACGTTTCAGGTATCTATGAATTCGAGAAACTTGTTTGTTGGAAATCATGGCTCCTGGCTTAACCCTTTGCGCTGCGCTTTCGTAGAGAGTGAGGTCATGTAAACAATTATAGCACAGAAACAGAAGTTTCAGTTTTAACTTGGGAAGTGTGTAAAAGCAGAACCAGAGGTGACTGTATGTTGTGTAAAAAAATTCGCTCTCATAAAATGAAATATGTAAATAGTTGTATTATCTGTGTTTGTATTCTCGTCTATCAAACATAAAAGATAACAAAAAAAAAGAATGCTTGGATTAATTATTTCGTTGTTTACATGAACTAATTCATGCTGGATTACCTTGATTTTTCTAATTTAGAATTTCCCGGAAAGATAAGTAAGAGTGAATTTTCTCTTGCTCTTCAATATTTTGAATTTGGTGCCTAGAAATCCCAAAATTTACTGTCTGTGATAACGATAACTTAAAAAATGCTGCGAGCTAGATAGATGAAATTTGGTTATAGTTTTTTTTACCTAATTTGTAGATGTCTATGCATTTTTGGGAGGAATCTCTTCAGAAGAAGATTGTCTATCAGAATATTTTTATATGAGCTAATTATGTTATATATATTAATGTATGTGCCTTAACATACTATATACAAATATAACTTCTTTTTCAATTGTGAGACAGTTAACTTTAACCTTTGTTAATGTGCGAGAGGCATAGTTGCAGTATTTCTTCACCATTTATAGTGCCTGACTAATACTGTATTTAAACCAACAAGCGAAATATCTCCAGATATTTATAAAGAAAATTTTTTGGATGCTAGAAATTGTTTACACTTTTCAAATATTCTGTTGATTCTTGCAGACAGACCATACCCGGGAGTTTATTCTTCGTGAAACACGGTGAAATTTGAATTTTGGTTGGCTCTATAGAAGTGCTGTCAAAATTTCGTTATTTTATTTTGTTACGCTCTTTTTTTGTTTTAACATCTTGAGTATTGGTAAGCTTTTCTGTTATAATTTCTTGTATTTATATTTATTTATTCAAAAGTGCAAAGACTGAACTTCGCTAAACTGAGTAGTTCAACATTGATTGTTTCGGACTCTTCTGCTGAAAATGATTCTTTAATAATGCAAGTTACATCTAACTTTAAAATGCATCCGTCAACTAAAGAAGACTTCTTCAAGAGTGGAAAGCCCACTAACGATCTCGTTATTCGTCTTGGCCAAAGGCAATATGAAGCAATAAATTTAATTGTGTCTAACAAAGATGCTGCATTTAAAATTCCTCGTCTGAACCCATTCCTTATTCAATCCTTCATTAAACAGCAAATAAATCGTCATAGCAATATTTCGAATTTAAAATTTACAAGGCAAGGAAAAATCATTTTTACAACATCTGATCCTGTGTGTGCTGCCCAAATTCTAAGCTTAGAGAAAATTCTTGACAACCCCGTTTCGACCGGTGTCATTTGAGAAAATGTGACCGAAAGATTTTTAATTTTTGACATACCCACTCAAACTTCACTTGATGAACTGGCTGAGGAAATAATCCAAAATAAGGATGTTGAAGTAGTTGAAATGAGAAGATTTATAAAATCTAATTCGACCCGTGATTCTTCCCCTGTTCTCATCACAATACTCGGCACAGCATTACCAGAGTCCATTAAAATTTGATTTACGAATCAAAGAATCCAGAAGTTTGTAGACAAACCCCGACAATGTTTGAAATGTCATAGTTTCATACATCCAACAAGAATATGCACCAAACAGATCTATCATATATGTGGGAAAACACATGATGGCCAATGTAAAAGCCCGGAGAAGTGCATAAATTGTCAGGGTCCGCATTCAGCGACATCGAATCTTGTTTCCATTTAATCAAGGAGCAACAAATGTTAGAATTTAAATGTCGAGATCATCTAACTACTGGAGAAGCTAAACGCCTCTTTCAACAGTCCCTAAAATCAAGTTATTCTAATGTAGTTAAATCAAACATATCTGTTATTGAAGTCGAAGAAACTGTAAATCAAAAGATCGAAGCTATAGTTAAAAATATCTCTGAGAAATTAGAACAACAAACAAATATTCTCCTTGAAATCTTTCAAAAAACGGTTGAAAAATTAATGCAAAACCTTGTCAACATGTTTAATCAAGGAGAATCAAGCAAGTCTCCTGGTAGGAAAAAAAAGCGACAAAAGTCGTAACACAAACTACGGGCATTCCGATGCAATGGGATGCAGGTGGTACCACAGGTTTAGCTTAGTTAAAGGATTTTTTTGTTGTTTTTCCTATTTTTGCTTTCCAGGTTCATTAAACATGGTATTGTTTTTCTTCCTTTTCAAAATTCGGGTTCGAATTTACGAGCCAAGTTTTCGTATCGCTTTTGCATTTTTTTTTCCTTTCTGTTTTTAATTATACTTTTTTCTGACTTTTCTTTATGATCTTTCTGCAATGGAATTGCAGGGGTATTAAAGGGAAAAAGCTTTGGCTCCCAATTCCTCCTTTTTCTACCTCTTCTTTTTGGGTTTTTCAAGAGACTTTCCTCTCAGAAAATGATAATTTTTCCTTTCCAAACAAAATTTTTTTCCGTATACACAGACTAAATAGATCAGGTGGTGGTCTCCTTATTGGTATTCCTGATAGCATGTCAGGAAGAATAATCTCCAAGAATATTAGAGAAGATTTTAACTTGGAACTTTTGGCAGTCGAAGTACGATTCCAGAACACTAAATTCAACATTGTTAATTTATATGCTCC
>JAOUZG010050521.1:1784864-1797370 GCA_026289955.1 Argiope argentata | reverse complement strand
CTATCCTCACCTACTTTTATTTTCGATGATTTTAATTTGCACCACCCTCTTTGGGGTGCAGTGCGTTCTTCATCCCTGAGTAACGATTTTGTTGAGTGGCTAACTTATTTACATTTCACAATTCCCAATACAACTATTCCTACGCATAGATCCTTAAGAGTGCCATATACATGCCATCCCTAGCATTGCAGCACTATCCCCGTGGTCAAAAAATCGAAGGGAAGCTGTTTTTTTGGCCAGACTAATCAGTAAAACTATTATAACTCCAGGATTGTTAAACCGTTTTAATCTTCATAGTGATCCCCTTTTCCGTGACTGTAATAGATACTGCTGTGTGGAAGTGTTACATTCAGAAGGTCATTTGACCCATCCCCAATAAAACTTGCCCTTTCTCATTGTAGAGGCTTCTCGGAAACCGACACTTGTTTTGGGAGACATCACCCCCTGTTTGGAAAAGCTACTCTTTGAGCTAGATATTTTAGATTTTCTCTGCTTGCACAGAAAATTTTACTGGGGGCAGCGGGAATGTTAGAAGGACTCTTAGAACATAGAATTCATCACTGATTAATTATTGAAGCACTTCAAGTTTGTGGCATTCAATTACTTTTCATAATTCTGTTAATATCGTAGAATCCTGTAATTAAGAAGGAGTAATTAAATAATTTAATATTTATAGAATTTTATTTGACACGACTTTATTTTTAACACTTATTACGTTTATTAATTTTTCAATCCAGGAGAATGGGCAAGATCTACTTGTATGAAAATGTAAGACTTCGGACTCATTTCCGAAGAATGGGTTCAATCCTTTATCTCAATAGTTTTATTACTAACAGTGAATTTTAATAAAATGTTCCTTTTTTAATTTTTTTAAATAAATTATTTATTTAAAATATATATTGAATTGTCTTAAATGAGAAAGGATATGAAAAAACATTAAGTTGTATTTTTCAACTTGTGCAACATTGCCTGGTGTTTCTGTGTAGCTGGGATGCTCCAGATTTCTGCCTGATTTTCGCAAAAATGACAATATCCTAAATTTTAATTAAATGACACATTTGTACCACATTAAAAAGAAAAGATAAATATATTTAATTTGGAAATAACGTTAGGATGAATTCTATTCATCAGCTTTCCTAAACGTGGGATATAACCAATTTACATAAATTGGAAGGAAAAATAATGAATTAAATTGTAAAATGCAGATATTGGATTGAATGACTCCTGGTTTTGAAAACCTTTAAACCATTAATTGTGTGATTATTTCTAAATTTATTTTGTTTTAATTATTTATTGGATTTTGAAAGTACAACCATTCATCTGCTTAGCCAGGATTTGTTGATATATTTTGTATCAGAATCTGGAATATTTGAGACTGAAAATTCGTCTAATATTTTTTTACTTATAAATAAAAAAATAATATGGAAACAATAAAAAGAACTTAGAGATTTTTTATAAAATGAATCTAATTTCTAAAAAATTTGTTTCAATAAAATATGGTTAATATGGTCACTAACATTAAACACAAAGAAAAAGAAGAAAAAAAAGAGAGTAAATAACTGCAAAGCTTTCTCTCTCTAACATTCATTATGAGTCAAGACTGTTCCGCATTTCTGAAAGCTTGTCAGCAATTTTGTTTATTTGTATGTAGTTAAAGTTTTTTAAAAAGTTGTGCGATATTCAATTAAATAATTTGGTAGGAATATTGCTTCGTACGAAATAGAAATTATGATTACTCCTATGTCACCAGGAATTGATAAACAAATAGTTGTAAATTATATTGTTACACAAATGCTTACACATTAAAAAGTATTATTTTTTTTGTCATATAAGAAAACGTTGTCATAAAAGCAGTGACCAACTTAGTTTTAGTTAATTTTTATAATTCAAATTTATGGTTGCTAAAATTTACTTGTTCTTGATTGCTTACTCACACGAGTATATTTAACTTCAAATTCTATGAAACATTTAACATTTAATACTTTTCTAAAAACCGTATACCATTCCGCATTTTGTGCAATGCGTCTCTTTTAATTTTCAATATTCTCAACTAAAATAGGAACTTGAAAAACGAAAGTGTTTAAACTTCAACTAATACAAAAACTTTCTCATTCAGTATTATTTATACGCAGTACAGATAATATTCTAATCTAATATTAATTAATTTTACTAACAGTGAGCCTTATACCTCCAATAATTTATTACATTAAAGAATAACAAGATTTTAAAACTTTATAAAATTTACAATGCTATAACTTGACGAAACTATTAACAGCACAAAATTAATTTTTGCATAACAATAAAGCAAAAAAAAAAAAAAAAAAAAAACCTATCTTTTTTATGATAACACAGTTTTCTTCATCAATATTTTAAAGAAAACCTTTTTGATTTCCAATCAACTGAATCATTCACTAAAACTGAATAATTTATGAATTTTGAATATCGTTCTTCTGCAAAAGCTGACGATTTTAGACCACTTCATAGACGGTCTCATAGAAGATACGCTACCAGGATTCCTCGACGGTGATTGGATTGATTGTTGATTATGGAAATATTGATTGATCTAATATTGATATGTAAAAACTAACAGATTTGATAGCAGTGGACAGGAAGTTTATTTATTTAAAACTCGAAGTATGAAGAGTATTTTTCAGAATATTATTCCTTAGGACAAAAGGACTGTGTAAAATGTAAACTTCATAATTTTTTTATAAGAACATTTATTGACTGAAGTCATATAAAATATTTATATTTGCATCATTTAAATGTTTTGAAAGTAAAATTAAAAATTGAATTTTACGAAAAATCTGTGAAATTTCTGTTGAATAATTCTTTAAGATGTTATGAAAATTACAAAAGATTTAAATGAAATCTGCTATGCATATTTCAATGTATCACGTCAGAACATAATTTCTTGAACGGCCAAGCACCACATGCTCGTGCAATTTAAATTATATTTTTATTCATTTTAATGGTTTCATTGAATGAGTTCCTTTAGTATTGCAAACGATCCAAAAAACCTTTTTCTCGCTTTTATTGTTTAAAAAATATATCATTTCCTATTCATTGCATTTCATATAATCACGTGCTCAAAATAACGTTATTCTAGGCTTTATTGGCTGTAGTCATTAAATTATTTTTTTTAATTGGAGCTTTTGTAAATGCTATGGCAACGCATCAATCAAAGCTGATTTTTCGATATGCTCGTGCGGATAGTAAAATTTAAAATGCTTTTTTTTCACCTACGGATTTTTGTTGACACCAGAAAACCTCATTCCCAAAATATGTTCTGACATGATAACAATTATTCTGCAATGTACATACAATTTCAATACTGAACGACTCTGCTTTCAATTTTCATATTTAAAAAAAAGATGTACTTGATTTCAAGAAAAAAACGTTTATATTAATTACAATTCAACATCTCCACTCTAATTTATCGTGTAAATTTTATGCACTCTGACAGAAAATTAGTAAGAGATAAGTAATATAATAAACAGAACTGTTTAAGGCCTACATAATAATATGACACAATTATATAGCTATCAAAAACTGAAGATTTGATAACTAAATATTTTTCAAAAAAAGCTATTTAGAAACCAAGTTATATAAAATATGTAAAGTTTTAGATATCTTTTCTACTATTGAACCAGCTGATCGTCAAAGGCGACTTTTTAATAAAGATATTGCTTATTGAACTATTGTAATATATATACACATATATACATTTTTTACTCTTTTATAACTGTAGATATCAACGATTTTGAAGAAAACTCATTCAGAAACTTGAGAATTTTCAAGTATTAGTAAATAATAAAAAATATATATATAAATGTTCTTATATCTTACTTTCTTTAAATGAATTATTACCGCTAATTGTTTTTTCTGATAAAAGCAACCTTATTTTTCAATTGATAAAAAAATTAACCATTATTTATTGCAAGACATATGAATAAGATAAATGTATGTACAAAATATCATAAACACAAGATCAAATAATTAAAAATTTTACAAAAAAAGAATGCAGACAAAATAGTATTGATTTATGAATTGTATATAAAGTACAGTTATAAAAATATCCAGAGGGGGGAAAAGCTTCGAAAACATTTTGCTTTTTCTTTTTTTTCCATTAATTTTTTTTCTTTTGATCCTCTATAATAGCAAAAGGATCCGAATTTTCATTCATTCGAGATATCTGAGATCAACGAATTTCGGCAATAAACAGTTAAATTAAAAGAATCTTAATTTTTTTTTCATTGCCAAAATTTCGGATTTATGAATTATTTTTTCTGTTTTCTGCCGTCCACTTTGAAAATAAAAGGGTTTTTTGTGTGTGTGTGTGTTATATGCAGCTGGACCTGTCCTTGAAAATAATATTTATGATTTTTATTTATGGTTGTTTTTTATCTTTGCTTAATTTCCAAAATAAATTTTTTAAAAAACTTTTATTACTTCATCCGGAGTAATATTTGCTGTGCATTTTACTTCTGAAATTCTATCACTACCAATTAGCTCGTCCGGAAATGCTGCTAAATATGCAAAATTCGAATTCTTTTACAAAAGTTTACTAATTTTGTTTTCAGGGTTGCGGTAGTATTCACTGAAACAAGTGTAGATTGTGAAGGCGCAAATGACCACAGCTGTGATGGTTAACAAAATAATAATAATAAAAAAACCCCGAAAAGTAGAAAGAAAATAATGCTGAGGGGGGAATTTAAAGACGGGGTGAAGACCAGATAATAAAAGTAACAATCCATCACGTGGTAAAAGGAGGGTTTAGTGTGTATTCTTCCGCGAAAGGGAGGAGTTAAAGGAACTTTTGGGGGGAGTTCAAATTATTCTTCCAAGTTTAAGTATAAAATGCTGTTTTTACACATTCTCCTAATTTTTTTAAAAAAATTATATGTATCGGAAAGAAGGTACCAAAACGAATATATTTCAGTTGCTAGTTTTATTTTATTTATGACAGATTTTTTTAAAAAATCGTTTAAATGGCACCCTTGACATTTTTCAATTTTTATTAAATATTTAAAAATATTTTGACACGCACGAAAAAAAATTCCTTCGGGAGAAACCTGTGTTTTTATTTCCTCTTGCGATGGCAGAATGACTTCATAATAAAGACACCGTAATAGCAAACGAAACACGGGACAATATTTTCCCATAGGATAACATTACGTTTGAAAATTGTAGGTGGTGTGTATACGGCACTCTTAAGAGCTCAATCTATCTTAGATCTTACTCTCTGTTCATCTGATATTCATAATCAAACTTCTTGTTATGTTATGGATTCAACTTTCGATAGCGATCACAACCCAATAATTGTTTCCTGGTCGGTAATAGAAATCCTCAGTCGGCACATAAAAACAATTAATTGGACGAGGATAACTCAACAAACACAGGAAATTTTTAATAATGTAAAGCAATGCTCGATTGACGGAATTACGGTAAATGCAACAAGGATAATTACTAAATATACTTCATTTAAACCTTTGTCTCATAAATCTTATCCAACTTGGTGGAATATTTCTTGTCATAATTACGAAAAACTCAACAAATATTTTATGAAAAAAGCAATTAGAAATATTTCTGAAACAGATTGGATGAAACACAAAAAATTTGCAAGTCGGCTTCGTTTTCATGTTAAAAAGGCGAAAAGAGAATATTGGGAAAAAATGTGCACAATATCTCGTAACCCAAAAATGTTCTTTAAAATTCTAAATAAACTTTCTAATCACACAAATCCAAACACTAAACATAACAAAATTATAATACAAAATAATCATTGCATTTGCGATCCAGCACATCAAAGTGAGATATTTGCAAAGCATTTTTCTAATCAAAATACAAATACTGAACCTATTCCTTTAGATCTCTCTGGTACAAATTCTTTCCTCAACAGGAAATTTGAAATCTGGGAACTTACGAAAGCAATCCATAAAACTAAAAATTCTACTCCTGGAGCTGACAACATCCCAGCCATCTGGTTCAAAAATCTCAACAGTGATCAACTTCAAATTATTTTGAAACTATATCAACACCAATTTGATTCATCTGACATCCCCAAACAATGGAAAAACGTTCTAATTGTTCCAATTCCGAAACCAAACAAAGACAAAACCAAAGTTTCTTCCTATCGGCCCATTGCCTTGATCACAGTTTTTTGCAAAGTCTTTGAACGCATCCTCACTCAATGTATTACTTACTTTCTAATTTGTAACAAAAAACTGCACTATAGCTTACATGGTTTCATACCCTTCAGAGAAAACCAAACTGCAATTTACAATATTCAGGCAAAAATCACAGAAGCTCATGAACAGAAAAAATATTTCGTTGGTGTAAATCTTGATATCAAAAGTGCTTATGATTCTATTCATATCGACAAATTTATCTTTAAATGCTTAGAACTTGGTATACAGGCAACGTGGCAAAGTGGTTGTACAGCTTCCTTCAATCCAGAACTTTCCAGATTCGTTGGAGACAATGCCTTTCTGGTACTAGAACATTGAGCAAAGGGTTTCCTCAGGGCAGTGTTCTTTCACCAATTCTGTTTGTAATATTTATGCACGACTTTCATGAAACCATGGAGGAAGGGGTCGAATGTACTATTTTTGCGGATGATATCTTTGTCTTTTGTAGCCATCATTCCTGGGAAATCATTATCAGAAAGATTTAAAAAAAATGGAAAACATATACATATGGTGCAATTATTGGAAACTTGAAATTAATCCAGAAAAAGTGCAATAGCTGAATTATCCAAGAAAAAAATTGAAATTTATCCACGCATTTCTTATGCGGGACACCCTTTAAAATGGAATGAAACGATTCAATTTCTTGGTATTCCTTTTTCTAAAGAGAATCAAAACTCAATAATCTTCAAAAAACTTAGAAATCATGCTCTTAAAAAGATAAATGCACTTAAAATTTTCGCATCAAAACACCATGGCCCCAGAACTAAAGATATTATAAATATCACAAATAACGGTATTTTCAGCATTTTTTACTACGCTTGCACTATAATCAACCGATTTTCCGATACGCAATTTAAAGCATGCAACACTATTCAAACTATAGCTCTAAGAATTGCTTTAGGTCTTCTAAAATGGACCCCGAATGTTGTTCTTCTAAAAATTGCATCTCAGGAAACTCTTTCTGAAAAAATCAAGCGACTAGCTTCCCAATTTTTTATTAAGCTTATAGCAAATGCTTTACATTCTCCACTTCTAACAGAGCACTCCCACAATAACCAGGAAATTCAAATAACTACCAAAGACAAAAAATCCATTTCGCTTATTTTCAAGAATTTAAATTCTTCTACCAACCAAATTATCACCTTACCTGAAATTCCAACGATTAACTCTAATCACTTTGAAATTTTTCTTAGGGATTTTAAATTTCAAAATAAAAATCTACTCTTGACTGAAATTAATAACTTTTTTAATGAATGTATTCGAAATTACTTTCCTGATCATTTTATCATTGCTACAGATGCATCCAAAAATCTGCATCACATTTCCATTGCTGGTTTTTCTTCCAAACAAAAATTTATGTTTCGAGTCCATCTTGTCAATTCCATTTTTACTGCTGAAAGTTTAGCCATTGCTGAAGCATTAGATGTTCTTGTAGTCCCAGGAAAAGATTGTTTGATTCTTACAGACAGTTACTCAGCGCTCACATTATTGAAAAATATTACTCTGCAATCGCCCAAAATTATTCACCGTATAGCGTCTAAACTTGAAACTCTAACCAAACCAAAAAATATCCTTCCTGTGGGTACCTGGTCATTCAAATATAATCTGGAACGAGCTTGCAGACCGCTTAGCCAAAGAAGTTACAGACAATACACCATGTATTGAATGGATTTCTCCGGAGGATATAATTTCGAACCTGAAAAAAGCATCGCATCAAAACACTATCAACAATTATAGAAATAGTAAATACTTCTAGCTGGGAGTAGAATAGTAAATACCTCTAGCAGAATAGTAAATACCTCTAGCTGGGAGACATCCCTAGCATTGCAGCACTATCCCCGTGGTCAAAAAAATCGAAGGGAAGCTGTTGTTTTGGCCAGACTAATCAGTAAAACTATTATAACTCCAGGATTGTTAAACCGTTTTTATCTTCATAGTGATCCCCTTTGCCGTGACTGAAATAGCATCAATGATGTTGAACACATACATCTCTCGTGCAAAAAATATACATTCTATAGAGACAAATTGTGGGCTTTTCTCCAGTTAGATAAACGTGTTGTGCAAAATTACTGCTAACAAGACTAATCTACAAACTTCTCTTCATGTTGTAAGGAAGTCGCCACTTTGTCTCCTGCTGGAAGAGACAAATGATCGAACAATGATATTCCTATCCAGCAATGAGGCTATTCATCCCATTGTGTTTCTCCCGTTCTTAGAATTTGAGAAAGACAGATAAGGGATCACACATGTTTTCGGCTCATTAAAGCAGTAAACCGTGCCGAAATACCAGACGGGACTATTTCGTCTATGGACCACCCAGCTGGGAAGGGTTTCGATAACGAACAGCAGATGCTGTTTACGACCCGTTCAAGAAATTAGTGTTTCCTTGAACCCATTGAAGGAAGAACACAGGTGTGAACAGCGGGTGACAGTGCTGATAAGGGGTGAATGTCTCAGAAATCTTCCCACGACATGGTGGCGCGAGTGGGAGTAGAATGATTGGACAACCGGCATCTCCAGCGTGCCAATATCAGGCTGAGAGGTGGAGCTTCGCGACCGTTAAAAAGAGATTCGAGAAGCAAAGGAGAGAAGAGGAAACAAACTGATCCGGTGGACGAGACGAGCTGCGAGGAGTACTGAGGTTGAAGAGACACCACGTGATCTCGAGTTGGTTGGAAAGATCTACCGGAAGTAATCCGAAGATCTCTGGAGCTACAGGCAGTAGCCGAATGCGCAGACAGCTTGTAAATTCCCGGCATAGTTCTCGAACAGACAATCCATTGTAAATATTTCCTGTATCTAACCTAGATGACGTGTTTTTCTGTGTAAAGCTGTAAATAAACCCTTTGTGTATCACACGCTACCATTTCATTTGACCCGCCCGTTGTCAAGTTGTTACAATGTGATGAAGCACTTCAACATCTACTAAGTTTTGTCGACCTCATCCAGTTGTGACCTTGCTTTGTGACGCGTCCCTTTTTCACCCCTCTTTGTTGCGAGAATGCTCCGTCTTCTTTTACATCTGCTCTTCATTGGAACTCCCGAATATGTACTAAAGTGCACCAGAACTGCTTTTAACTGTTAACTGAGTGAAACTCCAATTTGTTTTTTTTTGTGCGGGTGTGTGTATGTGTGTTTTTTTTCTCTTTTTTGTTTATTGACAAGATTTTTTAAATATTAACTTCTGGAAACCGGGGATAAAAGCCTTTGTAGCTACAAATCCCAATACCTTATATCTTTCAAGTTCAAGTTCAGACCATACTGTGACGTTTCCGCATAGATAACAAGTAGAATCAAATTGCTTCCCACGGGAACAACCATCGATAACGGATGAGGCGGTTTCATATAGATAACAGGTGAGAAGATAGCAAATTGCTTTCTCACTGGAAACAACGATAGATAACCAGGAATTGGTGAAAGGGGAAAACTGCAGACTAGACGGGACCAAGATGCCTCCTGGTTAGACGCCATTTACCCCTCTCTTGGGATTGGAGAGATAACTTGGGCCAGGTGATCAAAAACTTCGGGAATGATGCTGATTGGTCATTTGCCACCAAGGGCCGGTTTCTGAGACCGAGATAAAAACGGTGTGAAAAAGCAATCTGAAAGAGACTGACGAAGAGACTGACGAGGAGACTGACAAGGAGACTGACTAGTAGCATCAGCTGGTGATTGGAGCGAGAATTCAACTTGGAATTCTGTGGAAAATTCTCAGGAGAGAATTTTGGAATGTACGTAGGCCGCCTCACCCTGTAGCCGAGCCCACGTGGAGTTCATCGGAACCTTTCAGCGTCTCGTCTGAAGTGTAAAAGCTCATCCGAGCTTTGGGAATACCTCCAACCAGTTGAACAGCTGCCTCCTGAGTTGCTCTTCCAGCCAGTTCATCACTTTACGCTCTACAAAACCCAGCTGGTTAATCAACAAGCAGAGAATCCCGAACCTCGGGCCAGATCTTGCGGGAGTTTCAAGAACTCCATCCTCCGTCTTCATCTACGAGAGAGACTACCTGACTATTTGAGGCACAGCACTTTTCCCTAGTGGAATCCTGTAACCTATTTAATCAAGAAGGTGTAGTTGTGCGAAAAATATATATGTATTGTAGCTGAAAATAAATAGATTTTTATTTCTCCAAGACCTGGCTTGTCTTCGGCCCAATTCACCAGTAGCCCCGGCCAAAACGTTACAATACCCATACAATACTTTTGGGAAAGAGTTTATATAAAGGAGATACTAAAAAAGAAGAATTCCTTTTGATTTTGAAGTAATAGTTCAAGTCCCTTAAAAATGATTTAAGCTGAGGCTTATTTTAAGTAATTTTGATTTTAAAAAAATGGTTTTTAGTTTTTTTAGCGCGGGGGGGGGGGAGATGAATCCCACATTCATCAGTTATTTCAATAATTTCCTTGAAAATTGAGCATTTTTCTGCATACAGTTGCATTACTTTTTTATTTTTTTATTTTTTTCCTTTTGTTATTTTGACATTACAATCTCTATTGTAGAAAAAAAAGATACTTTGCCTTAGTAAAGATAAGATCAAATATCACAGAGGAAGACGCCTGGTCAGATGACGATGTCATCCTCGTTATCTGACCAGGGTACAAAATTACGAGGGCGGTTCTAAAACATGCCTATGGGGTCAATTAATGGGTCACGTGTCACGTACCAAACAAATCGATTCTGTTCAATTTTCAACTGTTCTGCGCATCTAGGAAAGTCTGCCGATAACGTTGGTGAAAGCATTACGGTTGAATGTTATTTCAGCCGAATAATTATGAAAAAGCTTTTGATATTTTTTTTAATTTAATATTTTGAATTATTTTCCCCAAACTTTTTAAATATTGTAATTTTATTTCTTATATTAAAATTTCAATTAGTATTTTCAATGCAATTACTTTTTGTCTAATTAATTAATATCAATTTTTAATTTTTTTGCTACCCTTTTATTCTTTACTTTCCATATTTTTTTTGGTCCAAAAGATACATTTTGACAAGTGGTTATTTTGGTGTTTTTGCAAAAATTACATATTTTCTTGTTTTTTGTTTTTAAAAAATTTAAATGTTAAATCACAGAGAAAAAGAACATATCCTTCTCTGTATGTCGAATTTTATGAATATATATAGTTTTAAAAATAAATATTACTCTTAGATAAGTTAAGATTTTGAGGCTTAACAATAAATTTATTACATTTTTTTTTCTTAAGTAATGATTTTTACTAAGAGATTTTCTTAAGTAATGATTTTTATTTAGGACTGATGTTTTCAGTTTGCTCAGAAGAAAAAAACATGGAACTGAAATTTTTATATATTGAAACATTTTTTGTTACAATTGCAAATTATGAACTACAAAAGGTATAAATAACATTTTTTTAAATCGATGCAACCAGAACCAGTTATTTTATTTCAACTTATAGAAATCATTAAAGGACAAACAAGGAAAATCATGCCATCATAATTTTTATTTACACATAACAAATTTAAAAAAAATAAAATAAAATACATATGATAATTATTTTAAAAAATATGATTAAATAGATGTTTCAGTGTTCTTACCTATTAAAAAAACTTAAAAGCTGTTTATCATTATTTCTTTTTCTAGACAAAAAGAATATAAACATAGTATGGCAAGAATGTCAGAGATGATGAAATCAATTTTGTTCAACAGAAACATCCTGAATACTGAACAACATTTTCTTTAGCAACTATAAGAACATAATGTTGAGTAATATACTTTTAAAGCAGAACATATCTGAAATGTATTTCTTTATCTTTACTTATAATAAAGCACAATGTGTGTGTGTGTGTGTCTGTTGGCGATGTACAGGCCAGACCGTTCGACCTACATCTACCAAATTTGGTATATGTATACCTTGGGTTCCGGGAATGTGCACCTCGGTACCCTTTTTTTGAATTTTTAATTAAAATTTTAATTAATTAAAATATAAGCCAAATTTTGACCTTTTTACGCTATAACTTCTGAAAATATTACAGCAGAAAATTGATTTTTACATCAAATTACAGCTCAAAAAATTAGCTTTTCAATGATACTAATGTTTTGACCTACGAAATAAAACTCTATTTTTAATCAATTTTTACACATTTACTTTAATCGTATTTTCCAACAATTTATTTCGCATAAAATGAAAATAAAATGTTATCTTCGCGAGGATTTGAAAAAAAAAACCAGCTTTTAGTAAAATGTTGCCATCACATTTTCAGAAGTTCTGATTAAAAAAAAAGAAGTTAATTATTACTTTAGTACTGGTGATGAATAAAAGAGTTCTTTGAGAAAGAGTTGACTTTTTGAACTGTATTTTT
>JAOUZG010050521.1:1762123-1784854 GCA_026289955.1 Argiope argentata | reverse complement strand
ATTTACACGAGCAGCGCCGTCACAATTACGAAAAATAAAACAGAAAAATATAATTTTCATCACTTGATTATATGAAATGAAATAAATAGGAAATGTGATATTTTTGAAACCGTAAATGCAAGAGAAAATTTTTCTTGATCGTTTGCAATATCAAAATTATTAATTGCATTAAAGAATAAAAATAAATAAAAATACAAAGTAAAAATAAATAACAAAAGTGCGAAAGTTAAAACTAAAAAAGAATTTTTAGAAAAGCACCAAATGATAATCTTCTGAGAGCGAGATTAATTATTTAAAAACAAGAAATCTTAAACGAACTTTGAAAATGACGTCATTTCTTTGAAATGACGAACAAAAATCAATTGATAATCAGTAGTGGTAAAATATTTTTGAATTCTTTTTTTTTAATTTTTAAAACAATAAGACATGTTTTGAATTGTTACTTTTACTTATGTGAAGAAGATATTTTGTGCAAATCAAAGAATTCGCATTCCTGATTGTAATTTATTCCCCCATTTTAATGAATCATGCGAAATAAAAACGTATCTTCTTTCAACGAAGTAACGTAACATTAAAGCTATACTGGTAAAAGTAGTTCAACTATTTGAAAACGCATCTTCTTTCAAACAAGCATACGTAATAATTAACAATGCAAAATTTGTAAAAGCATATAAAACTATTTTTACCCGCATATTTCGGAGACATCAAAACTTTCTACCAAAACAATATCATGTTCTCTCACGAGAAAAAATAAATCAACTGTCATTACAAATTAAATATATAAAGATGTCATTTTTAGCACACGTCTACATAAAATGAAACAAATATAAAACATGATATTTTTGGAAAATAAATGCATTAAAAGTTTTCTATGATATTTTACTATACATATATTACTAATCCAATTAAATAATTTTATTTAAAGCAAATATGGCTTAACATCTACAAGGCATCTTCTGTAATCGGAGCCCAACATCTAATTTCTTAATTTTGGGGGGAGAGACATAAATCTCTTAGCAATTGGTCCAAGTGTAATATGTAATTATAGATTTAGGGAAAAAATGCTGAAGAATTAAATTTTTGCATACATCATCTGCTCTGTGAATCACATTTAACAAAATATTCTTGAGACAATAAGTCCTTAAATAAAAAAGTGGCATTCCAATCAACTAAATCAATCATCAAAGCTGATCTATCTATGAAAATTTCAACATGACTATTCGATATAAACTGCCGATTTTAGATCACTTTATCAAGATATTAAAGAAGCCAATCAGGGTTACTCTAGAATAATTGGCCTAAATTATGATAATGATGATTGTTCTAAACTTGCAATATTCAGAACTGAATAAATCAGCCAGATTTGAAGAAGATAGAAATGCTTATTTATTTATTTAGAAGTTGAAATATTAAGAATAATATACAAATATGAATCTATAAGAAAAAAGGAATTTAAACCATAATTTGTTGAAATATATTTATAAACCTAAGAAAATGTTATTATTGAGAGCATTTATATACATCTAAAAATAAAATTAAAAACTGATGGTTGCAATTAACCTGTGAAATTTTTGCTGAATATTTCATTGAGATCTTATAATTTATTAAAAAAAATTATAATGTTTCAATTTCAGTAGTGAGCATAAAACTTCAATGTCGGACTATTATGCTTTCAGTTCTCAGTTTTATTTAAAGACATGCTTAGATTGAGTAAAGAGGAATTTATATTAATTGAAGTTTCATAATTTTCACTTTAATTTAAAAGTGAATTTTGCGTGCACTGATAGAAAATCAGAGAGAGATGCGGACTTCAAAGATAGGACTGCTTAAGGCCTACATAATAGTGTAAGTGAATTATGTGACTATCGAAATTTGAAGCTTAAAAATATTTTGCTGAAAAACTTATGAGACCAAGTTATATAAAAAATGATTTAACCCTTTAGTCGGCATTAATATTGGCGAACCGACTGGTCGCCAAAGGCGGCTAGTAGGATATAAAGAGGAGTATAAGAATATGCTTTTATAGAATTTTATGATTCAAAATCAATAGGTTAAAGAAATAGAAAAAAATGAAACATCTATATAGCAAAGAAGATGGAAATAAAAAATATATAACAAATATTGCTACAGAATTCGATTTTCAATGAAAAGACATATTTTTTGAAACAGAAATCACTGAAGTGCACAATAGTATAGCATGATATTATGATAACAATCAATTTCAGTTTAAATAAAGAAACTAATGACATTTCATTCTAACTATAGCAACAGTTGCTTGACATAAATGTGACAAATCCATTACAAATAAACAAATGTATTTTAAAAAAAACTAGTAATAATGATCTCAGGAGCCATCCATTTTGCTCTTAAGTTATTAGATGTGATTACATGGCAATAACAAAATAATATGAATTACTACAAGGAAAAGAAAGCTTTAAGGTTCACACTCAAAAAGTAAAACCTCAAAATGCATTTTGTTATAATGCCAAAAACTAAAAAACCAATACAAAAAATTATTTGATGTTAATTAATGGTCTTTGGAAGTTATACAACATGCAAGTAATTGATATTATATAAGCATGCATAAAGAACAGTCCGTACAAAATATTTATTCGTTATAATTTTTGAAATGGCTCTTTCTACTGTAACCTTATATGAGATAATTGCAGTTATCAATTGTTTTAGTGATACTAAACTGAGTACAGTCCTTTAAAAATTTAGTTTCAATTTATATCCTTTTTTTTAAAGTTCTAGTTCAATTTGAAAACTTTTTTCTGTCATCACAAAATCATTCAGTTCTAACACATCCATCAGATAGCTTTTAATTTAAAAAAAAATCCTAGTCAGATATGCTATCACAGTGTAATGGTGAAATGAAGTTTAGAGCACTTGAAAGCATTATGACTATCATATCTTTTAAAATATTTGCTTCTTTATAAAAACTGGAAATCATTTGCTGTTCTGTCGGATTGAAGGGTTTCTATGCAGTCAATCTGGACTCTTTATTTTCAAAAATCCACTGGATTTTTTTTTTAAATCAATTGGATTCTTTGACATATTTAATTTTTTTTTTAATCCGCTTTAAAATTAAAAGAAGAATATATATAGAGAAAAACCTTTCTTTAGTGAAATTTGTCAATGCCCTCATTTTAATATTATTAACAATATTCTCAAGAACGAATCTTTTTCACAGAATCTTGAAGTTCATCTTGTAATTTGTGGATTTTTACAGAAAAAGTAGCATTAAAGTATGTAACATTCAATTTATCAAGAGCACATTTAATACAATACATCCATTATAAATGCTGGTAACAATCAATACGAAAATTGGATTTTCAGTAATTGGAAAAGATCCATTTATTTAATAAATCTTTAAGAAATTTATTCACCTCCACCCAAGTCAGAATTACAGTTAAGAGAAATAGTTTTTACAATAACTTTTTTTTTACTTACATCAATTAAATTTAGATAAGATTTTGTAGGATAAATGTATAATGTAATATTCATGTAAACATTTCAAAATCGTCTAGGCATATTAAAAATTATCAGAAAATTCCATCAAATGTCAATAAAAAAATTAGAAATGCTCTAAAGATTTTGTTTAATTGTCCCCATTTGTTTTATACAGCAAATCACGTACCGATTTCTTTTGCTTTGAGAGGGTTTTCTAAAAAAAATTACTGTAACAGTTTTTGGGTTTTAAAATTTTGTGAATATAAACACACTAAATGAATTCTTGAAAATAGATGGTGCACATAACAACTTCGAAAACGACCTTCTATTCCAAAACTAACAAACAATGTCAGAATTGCTGAAAGGAGACTAAAAAAATGCCTTTTATCATGGCAATATCTTGTGTTTCACATTAAAGCATCCAGCAGCACATTATTATTTCATCTTTTAACTTTAACAGGAAGAAAGAAAACGATTCAAAATTACAGTTACAGATGTAAACAAAAAATCCGCTTCATACTTGGTGGAGGGCGTTATTGACAGACTCATCGAGGAAAGCGTTGCGGATGAAGATTTAAATGCCATGCGCAGAAGTCACATGCCATGTACCTTTTACGTCACATGAATTGACCCCATTGTGGCTTTACAATGGAACGTTAATATAACTAAACTAACTTTTTAAAAAACAAGATATCATCTTGGAAGCATATAATTCTAACTGTGATTTTAATATTTGCTCCATCATTGACTGACAAACAGTATGCTACTGCAGATACACCATAAATACCGCCGGGCTAACAAAATCCCTTACAGTACAGTAAGAGTCAATAACTTTTCAGAATTAACTTCTGATTTCATTCGTACGTTTGATATGTAGGTCCACTTTACTAAAATATTTTCCTCGAAGTATAAGGTGTTGATATTGATAAAAATCAAAGCGCTTATTTATAGTTATCTTGAAATTAATACTTAACCAATCAGAATTACTTCCTTTTGGCATTACAAACCATTGTTGTGGCCAATTCAAAATAAGATACAATTTTAAATAATTTTAAAATAATATTATTTACTATAATTTCATTAGAAGCAGAATTTTTTAAAAGTACATGGAAAAAAATAAATGTCTAACTTTCAAAAGAAAAAAAAACAGGTTGTCGATCACCTTTCGTTTTAAGAGCGGCCTTAAAATTCATGATTAGTTGATCACTTGTTTCAAAAATATTTGCGTATTTTATTCTTAAATGTCTCACTAAGTGTTCCCACATTCTAAGAAAACTCAAAATATCTTATTCCAATTTAACATGAATACTGTAAAGGAGTTGTATAACTTTCCTCCCTTTGAAGAGACGCGTGATCGAACATTGTTACTTCTGGCCAGTGGTGAGACGATTCTTTCCTTGTTGCGCATTGTGCTTCTCCCGCTTTGATGTTACCCTCTGGACTTGAATGGAGTCTAGATAATAGACCACCCATGCGGTTTACGGCCCTTTGAAGAAGGGAACCGGGTCAAAACCCCAAATGTAACTATTCTCCTATGGGATCACCTGAACTGGAATAAGTTCCGATAATGAAAAACACATGCGTTTTCCGGCCTTTTGAAGAAAGAAGTACTGAAACCTCCAGATATGAATATTCCTCTATTGTAAAGGGTCTGTTAAGGGCGTGGTTGAGTAGAAAATATTCCCACGTTTAACTGCTGACCAATGGGAATATTTCTGAAGAATTATTGCATGATCGGCATCTACAGCGCACCAATGCGAACCTGAGAGGCGTAGTTTGACCGAGGTTAAAATGAAAGGTTTTGAAAGGAAGAGACGACGATGAGACGAGTTGATCTGACGAGACCAGCTGATTCGACTATACGCTAACAGCCTGTTGGTTCTCGGTATTAGTGGTGGAACTGTAATCCGGATGTAAATAGTTCCCAGCATATTAACCTAGATGAGGACGAATTGTCGTTTTGTTATTGCATACAGCTGTACATAAAACATTTGCGTTTAAACGCAACCCGTTCATTTGATTGACCAGCGATTCCGATGCGATTTTTTCCGAAGTCATTACAATACTGATTGATAACCGATTTTTTCCGATGCGAATAACTCCCCTTTCCAAATAACTGGAAGTAATTTAGGATATTGATTATTACAATGCGCTTCTATGAAGACTTCCCCTATCATTGGGATTTTTTTTCGTAATATCTCAATTTTGTTGACGATGCTATAATTTCAGTTCCGGGTAGAATTTCATTTACCCATGCATCTGATAATAGGGTAGCATCAGCGGCAGTATCGAATTCCACATGTAATTATTTACTATTCGTAAAAACAGAAATAATGTGTTTTTTCCTGCTTAAAGTTTGATTCGAAGATTGCACAACATAGAAAGAAGCCTCAGAATCGCGTTCAATTACTTAAGGAATTTTTCACAAACGAACCTGTTTTTCTTAAAAATCCATTGTAACGTTTTGGCCGGGGCTACTGGTGAGTTGGGCCGTAAACAAACCAGGACTTGGAGAAATAAAAATCTATTTATACCCAGCTATAATACATATATAATTTGCACAATTACACCTTCTTGATTACATAGGTTACGAACACATAGGCAATTAAGTTCAGAGTTCCACTAGGGGAAGGTGCTGTGCCTCAAATAGTAAGGTAGTCTCTCTCGTAGAAGAAGGAGGGTGGAGTTCTTGAATCTTCCGCAAGATCTGGCCCGAGTTTCGCGATTCTCTGCTTGTCGATTAACCTGCTGGGGTTTGTAGAGCGTAAGGTGATGAACTGGCTGGAAGAGCAACTCAGGAGACAGTTGCTCAACTAATTGGAGGTATTCCCAAAGCTCGGATGAGCTTTCACACTTCAGACGAGACGCTGAATGGTTCCAAAGGTTCCGATGAACTCCACGTGGGCTCGACTACAGGGCGTACCTTACCTTACCTACCTACGTACCTTCCAAATTCTCCCCTGAGAATTTCCCACAGAATTCCAAGTTGAATCCTCCCTCCAATCGCCAGCTGCTGTTTCGTCAGTCTGCCCCTAACACTTCCCTCTCAATCCTCCTCTGTTCGCTCTTTTTATCTCGGTCTCAAAAAACCGGCCCTCGGTGGCAAATGACCAATCAGCATTCTTCTCAATTTTCTTGATCATCTGACCCAAGGTATCTCCCCAATCACAAGAGAGGGGGAAACGGTGTCTAGCAAGGAGACGTCTAGGTTCCGTCTAGTCTGCAATCTCCACCTTCCACAAATTCCTCCGGTATCTATAATTGTTTTCCCGTGGGAACAGAATTTGATATATTTCTCCTTATCTATCCGAAAACGTCACACCATCATTAGCTTTTACCCGCAGACTTCGTACACATGGGAAAACACACAATCAGCCGTAAAACAATGTTTTTTTTTTACTATGAGTTCTTGAAATAAATCAAAACCGCAAATCAAGTCAAGTCTATTTTATTTATCGATCGAGAGTGAAATAGCCACAACAGTATTATACGCATGATTTTTAAACTTTTAATTAAAATGAAAATGCGGTTGTTAACAATTACAACACAATGCACATGCACGAATTTTTTATGCCAGTTGGAGTAATGCTATACAGATCAGAAGCTTTTAATTTTCTTCATTCTTTTTTATTTTAGTCAAAAAGTACTTTAAAATTATTCCGAAAAATCGAATGATTTACAATGTTTAATTTTAAATGCATCAAACACCAAGAAAATAAACAACATTGTTTGAAGTAATCGGTCGGAAACATGCTAAACCTAACCTCACTAGCGTGGGGGGGGGGAACAAACTGTAGTCGTACTTATTTGGCATTGGGGAAATGATGATTTTTGGCGGGAAAGTTAGTTTTTATTTAATTATAAAATTCATAGCTCAATTAACTCGAATAAATAGTAGCCTATGTCTTATTCTATACTATAATCTATCTCTGTGCTAAATTTCATCCAATTTCGTTCAGCTGTTCTGGGGTATTGACTAACATTATTCCTGCATCTATACAAAATTCCCCTTTATAATAGTCATAGAGATTTTTGGTTTGTACCGACCTTGTAATACATGTTCAGTTTTTCCGCATACATGGCATTTTGTAGATTTATGCTTGCATTTATCAAAGTAGTGAGCAATTTAGAAAAACATGCAAATGCGGGATAAGAAGTGCAAATTTACAGAACATGCAAATTACTTGCATTTCTTGTGTATTTGCATTTGGACGGCCCCTCATTTCTCTTTGAATAAGCCGAGGAGCAACGACGAATTCTGCCCGCAGCAAATGTGTCCATATTCGCAGCTATTCTGATGGCGATAGCATTTTTCACTGCATCCGAAAACTCCAGTTCCCCTTTTGCCACGGATCTCTTTTAGACGTTTCCGCTGTCCGAATCCACAAATGAAGCGAATCTCGCAACGCCTCCTCAAAAAATGCTTCGAAATCGCATGCAGAGGACAACTTTCTCAGTTCCACAAAATATCGAGAAACCGATTCTCCGGCTGTCAGGTTTTACCGATGAAAACGGAATCTTTTAGCCACAATTATCGAGAAAGGTTTAAATTGTTGCTTTTATTCATTTTACCAACATTCTCTTGCCCTTTTCGGAACTAACAAATTTTCCAAAGGAGTTTATCGGTGCTTGATCCATTTGCAGGCATGAATGATACTCTCTTACTCTTTCCAAGAACGTTTGTGAGATAAAATTGGACCAACTGTTCACATATAAATAAAAATTGTACAATTCCACTTTACTGCTAAGCACGAGTTAAGCCTAACGTATTCATGATGTTATGAAATGAAAAGTAGCAATACAAATAAAGTTTAAAAAGAGTTTCACGTGTTATAAAAGCTCCCGTAGCCAATAAAATATATTTAAAATCAGCCATATTAATACTAAGAAAGTATTCTCAAAGAATGTTTGCGAATAAACTTTATTTTGCTCTCACAAGCATAATATTAAAAAAAACATGAAATTAAAATTAATTTATTGGTTGTCCGATTGTAATGACTTGATCCTGGTCGATCAAATAAAATGGTAGCGTGTTATACACAAAGGGTTTATTTACAGCTTTATACAATAATACAAAAACAAAAACACGTCCTCTAGGTTAGATACTGAAAAAATATTTACAACTGGATTGTCCGTTCGGCAACTATGTCGGGGATTCACAAGCTGACCGCGTATTCGGCTACAGACTGTAGCTAAAGAGATCTACGGATTACTTCCGGTAGGTCTTTCCAACAAACTCGAGATCACGTGGTGTCTCTTCCACTTCAGCACTCCTCACAGCTCGTCTCGCTGTCGTGTCCGCTCTCGTCAAGTCTCTCACCAGATTAGCTTGTCTCGTCCACCGGATCAGCTTTCTCCTTTCTCGATCAGCTTCTCGATCGTCCATTTTAACAGTAGTGAAGCTCCACCTCTCAGGCTGATATTGGCGCACTAGAGATGCCGATTGTCCAATCATTCTTCAGAAATACTCCCACTGGCGCGCCATCATGTCGTGGGAAGATTTCTGAAACATCCACCCTTTATCAGAACCTTCACAATACTCACTGTTCGCATCTGCATTCTTTCTTCAATGGTTTCAAGGAAGCACTAATTTCTTCAACGGGTCGTAAAGAACATATGCTGTTCATCATTGGAACATTATCCCAGCTGGGGTGGTCCATAGAAAAAATAGTCCCGTATGGTATTTCGACACGGTTTGTTGATTTAATGGGCCGAAAACATGTGTGTTCTATATTTGTCTTTCTCAAGTCTGAAGGACGGCACTAAAAAGGGAGAAACGCAATGTGCAACAAAGGACGAATAGCCTCACCACTGGCTAGGAGTATCATTGTTCGATCATGTGTCTCTTCCAACAGGAGACAAAGTGGCGATTTCCTTACACCATGTTGAGTTGAGTTCTATTGTTTTTTGTAAGATATAAAAAATAATAAATTATTATTGCTTAATAGATATTAAATTGACTTTTTGACTGTCTGCACTTTAACAAACGTATAAACTAGATGTCTAAAGAAAGCTGTAACTTAAATATATCAAATTGTACACAGTTTTGTGACTACATTTTTGATGAATGAGACTTTCCTTGAATAAGTAAGAAACCCACCCACCCCCACACACACGCGCACACACATATAAAATACATTTTCATTTATCGGGTCTATTAACTGCATCCCAGAGATTAAGTGTCAAAAAAAAATCGCCAATTATCAAAATACATATTCAGAAAAATGCTGCATTCGCGCCAAAGGAAATGAGTGAGCAGGCCCTATCCAAGGTGCAAAGTTTTATGCGGATGGTGGAGGAGGACACATTAGTAGTATTAGAGAGTGTGTGAGAACGCTTTGCGAAGACAACTCACACTGTTTTATTTTATTGAACATCTAGAAATCCCCGCGCGCCACGGGACTCACGGAAGAAGACGACACATTGCATAAAGACATCGCATACAGAACAGCTGCTCGCTCTCACAGCCCCTTTTTGAAGGGGGCGCATTTAAACATATCACTGATCGAACTGATGAAGAACAACCATGCCCGAAACCGGGAATCAAACCAAGCACGCCCCGATCACGGGAAAGAAGCGCTGCCCCTGTGCCAGGACGTCGGAAATCCACTGTTTGGAAAGCGGGTTTGTAATCAACCAATCAGAATGAGGACTACTACAATTAATGTCCTGAATAATCGTACGTCTTCAAATTCACTTATTTTGGCAAAAACTTCTTTGAGCCCCCTTCTGCTGCACTACTTTAGTAATAAGGAACATTCATAAGGACGGAAATATAAAATAAAATTTCTATTCGATTTGAGTAGAATAAAATTTCTATTCGATTTCAACTTATGTGGCGGCACATGGCAACTGTCCCGTATGCCCCTGTCTCAGTCAGGCCCACCTTGGAGCAATTTCAAAAGTACGTTGCAAAGAAGGAAAATGGAAGCATGCTTCTCCCCCCAGCTAATTTATCGTTGGATGTTTTGCAGAAACTTCATTGAATTTTCTTTGTTTTTACTTTAAATTAAACCATTTGTTAAGTGTAAAAATAAAAATATGTTTGGACTTCTAGTTAATGTGTCATTTGTAGTGAAAGTTGGATTTATCAAGTAAATGTAAGGTGAACTCTCAGTTTTTTGAGCGACTGTATATATACTTCAGTACTTGTACGTTGATTATATGTCGTTAACAGCGGTTTCCTATGAGCAATTCTGTCATGAAAGTACTGAAACTGATTCTTAGGTTTTTATAATTATTTTTAATACATAGAGAACTTCATTGTTCTCGATTTCTTAATTTAAATACATTAACTTAGAAATAAAATGTCTCTCCGTTTTTAGTTTTTAATCAACAAAGAAACTCCTTGAATTCATCGAGGAAATAAATCAGTGAGAAAGAAATTTTTCTCGCTCTTATAAAATAAAGAGGAAAGTTCGAACGATAACTTCAAAAAATTTCAAAGTGATGACGAAAGTAGGGTGGTGGATGCAGGAGATTTGGTTTTCATTTTTAAAATTTATAGTGACTGCAGAAGGTAAAGACGACTACTTTTGAACAATTTCTCAAAATGTGGCAGACAGTCTTTGAAAAGACAGCGGTTTCTTTTCGTAGATACAGCAAGATGATTTTTTTTTTCAAAAATTAATAAAAAGATGTTACGGGAAATTAGAGCAAAATACCCTCTTAACAACGCAAGCTGTTAAATAAAAAATAATTTGAGTCACTATTACGAAATTTCATGTGACAGAATTAATTGTGCACTGTAGACACGAATGCACGCTCACTCGCCCCGTTTTATAAGCATTGGTGTTGTTTATACTTCCTGCTTTTGTTAAAAATATTTTGCTATTTCTCTTCTTAAAAGGTATGTTTATATTTATTCGAATTATTTTATAATATTATTTTGAAACTTTTTACACCCTCTTGTTGAAAATTAGACATAATAATATTTAAATTTCGTGTTTTTTCCCATAGATGGCAGCACTACCAAATTTTACTACCAAAATTTAGGAAAACGTTTTGAGTTGCTTAAAGTTTTTTTTTTTAACTTTTTATAAACAAAATACACATAGAGAAAATAAATGAATTCGGATTGGGAGAGAGCCGAACTTCGTCATCTCAATATGTGTTTTTATATATATCGAATTTTTTCTGTACGTCGGGAAATTACTTTTTATATTGCAAATGCAAATTATAAATAATTTCTTTTCACAAACGAACTAATCAGAATGTCTTTAAAAAAACTCTGTTTAATTTGTTTAATATTCATGTTTAATAATAAAAATAGTCGTTATTTTCATTTCAGTTAAATAATAGAAAATATTTGTGCTGAAATTCCATGAATGAAGTGGACAGTGTAAAAGCAACCTCTGTCTGCATTTCGAACTTTTTTTTTTAAAGAACAGTACCAAAGCGACACTTCTAAACAGAGTCAGAAAATATATCAATTCTTGATTTTTATGAAATCGATCGAGAAAGAAAGTTTTATTAAACCCGTTCAGCATCGATAGCTTTGGAAGGAGATAGAAATTATAATAGCGCCAGTCGTGTAAGTACATCTAGTTATCCAAGATTTCTCTCTCTCTCTTGTCCCAGTGTCCATTTTTGTACTTCTTAAAAACACAGGATGATTTTTTTCTGTTTTAAAAAGGGAATTACACAAAATTTCTGTCCACATTTGCATGCACATTGTATGCTAAACCAAGTACGAAACATATTTTACGACATGTTGAGGAAAAAATGTATGGCTGATTATGAAGCTATTACAATGTAACGCTTAATCGTAACTTCTATTTAAAATGTTAATAATCTTCTTTAAGTACTTTTACGTCAGGATACGTCAAATGTTTCATTTAGAACAGGATGTTACATTTTCTACACCAGATATTGTTAGATCCCCCTTCATCTTCATTAACTGCAATGTGATGCCATGAATTTCGGTTTTGTGATAAGGAGGGAATGTTTGAGGAAAACCAAAATACCTATCACCTCCTACACTGAATTATTTTTTAGAGAGCTGCCAAATAAATTATTTTAACTGACTCATTAAGTCTGCCAAAATTTGGGCATCCCGAGTTGTGCTAATAACTTGCTACTAAAATCGAATTAATTTTGCGTTGACGCTTTTACCTTTACGTACAATTCGAATACAGAATTTAATAGCTATGATTAATGCCGATTTTGAACAAAAAATTTTTTTTCTTCTTCATGGAACAATCCTTCTTCAAGTCGAAACCATATTTAATTTTTTTTTATCCATCATATATCGAGGAGATATTATATTTGCATCTCTTACTAATTTGAAGTTTGTTTGACAAAATTATTTTTATACTAGGGGGAACCTTTGCTCTCTTAGTCGCATATACTAACAACATAAAGATTACAAATGTCTATTTCAACAATTAAATAGACAAAGAAAGATTATGTTACGTTCCGTTTCGATGTTCACAAGAATTTTAAAATATCATTAAACAACAATCGAAGAAAAGAAAGACAGAAGAGAAAACGTTCAAATTGTTTTTCAACGCGAAATTTAGTTTTAAATTACAAAAAAAATATACAAATGCAAATATTTGAAATGCACTACAGATTTCTGCGTAATTAATGAAATAATTTACTGAAATATAATTACATTATATTTCAGTCAAATTATGAAATTCAAATGTTGGCTATATATAAAATATAAATATATATATAATTCATTTTTGATTTTCTTCGCATATTTTTGTTCAAATGTGTGAGGAATAAATGGTGAAAATTAATTAATTTCTTAAAGTACAATCTGGACATTATTTCGATTTTATTTAAAAAATCTATAAAATTGTCTTAAGAATCATATTAAAAAGCAAGTCGGATTTCGCCAAATCTCCCACTTATAGATAGCATTTAAAACATAACTTCTTCCCGAACTGATTCTCATTAGAAAAACAATTATGTTACACCGGTAAATAGTTTTACGGCCTGTATGGAAAATTCAGATAAACATCGGAGGATCGTATGACTTTTCCGTCCTGCAATACCAACCAATAGAAAGATAAAATCCTGTCCCTAAACCTGTGATTCTCCTCCCCCTCCCTCCACACCGCCTTTCCTTTTAATGTTATTTGAGTTGGGGGATAGAGAAGAACGCGTTTGATGTTTTCGAAGCAAAAAGATGTTACTAGCATAAAGAAAATAGAAAAAAATCAAAGGAAGAAAATCCCTTTTTCCTAGTTACGTTTTAAGCAATTACTGCAAAAAAGGAAGAAAATTTTCTTTATACAAATGATTCCTTTTGATGAAAGGATAATTTACTTATTTTTGAGTTATCTTTCTGCTTTAGCTTATTATTAATGTCTCAATTTGCAAAGCAAGACCAGGGCTGCATTGGGTCGGACCTTGCCATGTTGAACTGCGGTGATACGACAAGAACGACACTTGAGCTGGCACCTCCCTCTCTCTTCAAACTTCCCCACAACACCACACACACACACCAGCGGGAGGATGTTTGGCCCGAATGGATTAAGAGTGCACCAGACCCTCTTACAAGAGGGGTCTTCGGTGTAATCGGGTTTCGAACTTCCTAGACCGAGAACTTACCACCAGGCCACCGCGGCACAATGCTTTTATCTTCAGTTGCAGTTGTGAGTTGAAAGTAGCTTCGTCTTTCCTCGCTATCGCTTCAACTCCCTCTGAACCCTTTTCTCCTTAGTAGTAAGCTTGATTCGTGTCGGGGATTCTCAATACTTGTTTCAAATCTCACTAGGTAATTAGAAAAAGCATTCGTTTATTTCGCGTACTTATTAAGAATTGAAATCCAAGAAATGGAAAATTATCTAATCGCTAAGATTTTTTGGATTATTTTTGTCCTGTTAAAATCTTTAAGGAATTATAAATTGCTGCTTGTTTTATCTAAAAAGAAAATGTAACGTTTACATGCTACGAAACGCAATTTTTAGGAAAGCTGTGTTTTTTGTAGAGGGTGTGGTATAATTTGCTTAAAAAGCGCTTTAGCTTTCTTGCAATTAATGATGCTAATAATTAATCGCAAAAGAATTCTCTCATCATTACCATTACGTTTATCTTGTGTGCCATATACATGCAGGATATCCCACGGAGCTATTTTGTTTAACTATCATTTTAGCTTTCATTTTTTTTCTTTTATTAACATCCAATTGTAGTCGTAATTCAAAGCGAAAATTATAAAAGGCTAGATCATTTCTCAGGGGACGATACTTTTAATTAATATTACATTCCAGAAAAACGCCATCTATAGAGCTTTTGAAACACTGTCACAATTAATATTCAGGTAGAGGCCTACTAACCACAGTACGATGAAGTCTTTTCACACTTTTGCGTTTCCCACTCGCAAAACTACGCGACAAGATGTTTTCCTGCCACGTGCCCTTTTTTTATTTCTAACGTCCTCCGAGAGGGAATAATCTGACTTCCTGTTTGTTTAATATGTCCATGTTTTAATCCATTTAATATTTTCCTGTAAATACCCCCCCCTTGTAAATTTTCCCCTTTAACTCAAAATAAATTCTTTTTTTTTTAAGTCTCTTTATCTTTTGTTTGCATCATTATAATCTTAGTCTTCAAACTAAACCCGTAAATATTTTTTTTTAAAAAAAATCGACACGATGCCATTAAAAGTTCGATGTCTGAAGAGTCTAATATTTTTGGAATAATTTGGTTAGACTCCCTCATACATTAAAATAGCTAAGATTTATCTGTCCTTCCTGACACTGCGTATCTAGAGCTCAAATCGGACATCGTTAAGCAACGAAAATAGATGCATTTTAAGACATAATTACTTAAAAAAAATTCCGCCGATTCATTTTAAATGATTATTTTTCGAATGGCACTATGCAACGAGGATTCGATTTCGGGGATACACACAACAGAGAAAAGACCGTCTGATAAATGCTGCTAAGTTTTTGACTGCACAACCGGACCATCCGGAAATAAACATTAACCATTCAAGTCATTTTTTAAAAATTGGACGACGGGTGTCAAATATTTATTTCAACGGCATATCGTGAATAAAAAGGCACATTTTTATTCATTTTTTTTTTGCCAGCTTAAACATTTATATATTAACGCGTTACTTACACATCACTAGATTTCTCGTTTTTAGTAGGTCGAAAGTTGTGGTCGGGTCACAAGATATTTCGTTTTCATGTTTTTCATGTGTTTTCGGCGAAATCGCATTCGGCGAATCGCATAATCGGCGAAATGCATAATTAACCAAAGACAAATATTTGACACATTAAGAACCGCAAAGAAATTCGGAAGACACGCCCCTGAAGCAACACATTTTTGGGCAAACTTGTGCATTCTAAAATCGTCATAACTTTGTTATTTATGCTATAGTAACAGACGGGGTGGGGAACTCGAGAAAACTCACGAGCGGTCCTTAATGTCTTTAAAAGAAGATACTTCAGCAAATCGGACCGAAAACTATAGTACGAGAGAATATGCTTTACCAAATATCACACACTAAAGTGTTATTCAGGACTATGAAATAAATAATAATTAAATGTAAAAAAAAATCTTATATAATAAATACGTAGAGTAGTAAAATATTTCAGAAATATTCAGGTTTATTTAATACCAAATGCAAATTACAGATGCACTCATATGGGTCCCATTGCTTACCGGACGTGCTTCCGGAGCGTTCAAAAATGTGTGGATCCCGGGAGCGCGTTGTGCGTCGTAGGCAGTGTTTTAACAAATGTGAACGGGAAACACAATGAGTGCATTTGTCATTTTGCACATAACGAATAAAAGTTCTCCATCATTCTCCTTTCGCATGATAAGCCTTTTGAAAAAATAGATGCGTCAGTAGAAGAACATACATTGTAAGAGAGCTGCATAAAAGAAACAATTTTCATCCTCCTTCGCTTACCCTCCCCCCCTTAAACGGGTGCCACTAAGGATTCCAGGTAAAGAGGCGGTCACCCCTTGTATTCATCGCACATTTTCCCAAACAAAATAGAAAATCATCCTCGTGAAGTAGGCCATATCGTTTGGCAGAGCTGTTGGCAACCTTGCTGTTGTCCAGTCGCGTTCCAGAACGGTACAAAATGGCGGAAATAATAATCACGGTTCGCCGCTCATTTCACAAAAGAAGGCCGTTCGCCGTCGATTGAAACCCCGCTCTGGATTATCGAGCAAACTATGAATGCTTCTCACTTCTCAAAAGGTGGTTTAACGATCTGTGAGTCCGATTCGAATTTATTGAAACTAGTGACTCCGATTTTCCGGTTTCTAACGTGCTTATATGAGAAAATTTGGCACTCTCGTATTTTTCAAGTTCAATAAAGCGTTTAAGAATCATTAGAAAAACCTACAGGATATCGTAATAATATCATGCAGTGAACACAACCCACTTTGCTTGTAATAGATTTTCGAATTTTGTTCTCATCTTAGTTTTGAGGTAGTCGAGTTTCGTTTTCAAGGGAAGAATGTCATTTGGTACGGGACTGGCACGTTTTCAGTATTATGTAATCTTATGGTTACATTTCACAGAGAAAAAAGTGATACGAGCAGAAAAAAAAAGAAAGCAGTCGGATGCCGAGAGTTATTAATGGACTGTTAATCTCACCGTTAAAATAATTGCATCTGTTTTGGCAATAAATCTTTAAATTGTACAGCTATTTTTATGGAGAACATACTTTTCAAGAAAACTATTGACTGCAACAGCGAAACGAGCGATTTTGGTATTAAAAGAATAGCAAGCTACTGAAGGGGAGGGGAGAAGACGTGAAACATCTAAATACTTGAAAGGGGGAAAAAAAACAAGAAAAACCTTTGAGCCAATTGACCAGCGCCAAAGTCCAATTTCGTCGTTTTTCGGTTTCTCATGAAATTCTATGACGCCTAAATATGTTATTAAAGGTTTACTGCCCCCAAACGCTCTCCATTAGGGAAGTCAAATATACATGCATTATCACGTATTCTCTATACGGAAATAGGGAGACAGAACTCACCAACCACAGCGATTGGACTGATCTCAAAAATTCGATCCTTCTTTAATGTGAGTGCTCATGTCTCTTCTACTACGACGCTCAGTGATCTTCTGCCCAATTTCTCTTCGTTTCGAGTGATGTTGTGACACAAGCCTTCGATACATCCCTCGGACTGAATAATTAGAGAAAAGAGGGAAGGGAAGGAGGGCAATTTCCCTGAATTATAAAGTTTAATATTTTCTTTTATCAAGCCAACTAGAGTTTTAAATCAAATTTCAAGATGATCCGGAAATTAACGGGTGTTTCTGATGGCACTTGTCGTAGACAATCGAAGTCATCAATTTTAAGCCGAGAGAGCATCTCTTGTTTATCAGTAGTGTCATCTAGGGCCAAGAGTAAGTTTCAGTTATTATCACATCATAACCATTTTTGCGAGGCGGACTTCATTCGTTCACGCATTTTCATTCATTCATCCACAAACCGCAGTTTAAACTTGAATCAAAGAATAATCACCTATGATCCAGTATTCCCAGGGGTATTGTCTCGACTTAGAGGACTTTATGACCACGACAGATTTATACGTGTGCCAACCACCAAACACACAGACATATCTAAAGATGATCTTGAAAGCAAGAAGTAAAACGCCTAAAATGGAAATATCCGAAGCTTCATAACTCTGTCAGATTTAGTCATTAAAGAATCAGGCTCATTTCGTTTAATATGTTCATCTGATAAGAATATTTTAATACATATTCCTAAAAGAACGAGTAGGCTCAATAAAAATGTGTTACTTACTTTTTTTCAGCAATGCATTGACATGAATAGAGCCTTTTTTTTTTTTCAAATAAAAAGTACAGGCCTCTCTTTGAAGATTTCGTAATTCGCTGTTGGGTCTCCTTCATTGCCTCATCCTATAAACAATTTTTTCAGCGAAAATGTTTGATATTTACCATTTTTTTTAGAAGTTAAGAGTCGATCCCCCCCCCACCTCACAAATGGCGGCATCTCGATATTGTTTTCAATTTTGTTGCTAAGGTGCGGTATATCGAAATAGAGTTTAAATTTCGGGACTAGATTGGGCGGAAGATTTGCTTCTCATACGAGTGACATGTGCCCCCGGAAGTGTTAATCTGTCTGCAGACGGGAATCGGTTGCTTCCGAATTGACAAATCTTGGAATTTGCATTATATTTAGCGTGCTAAAACTTGAACCCTTTTTAAAATAAGCTTTGAATTTTTTTAAAATATCTTAAACTGTTTCGCTTGCTTCCTCCAGGGGCATCCTGTCGCCTGGCAGAGGAAGACGAGTGGCAGGTCCCCATTCAATTTAACCCGCTCCATCCGAAAGGTGAAAACCTGAGCCCGAACCCTTCGGCTGTGACCTCAGCATCTTCTCGCGGTGCACACGTGCCGAAAAGTGATGGATGGCATCTAATTGGCCACGGCAGAGTGTTCCCCGACACTTGATTGGCGTTTCTGAAAGCGCGTCACGTAACCCAAGAACACGTGCCTGTTTCTGCCTTGTTCTTTTCTTCTTTCCCCTCGGTGTGCTCAAGGAGTTGCAGCCCCTTCTTGACGTTGATCAGCAGGTGCCTGCGCTCATTTCCTGCACTGATTGGTTTTCTTTAAAAGCTTTTGTTTATGGCATTTTTTTTAATTCTGTTCTGAGGAGGTTGGGCAATGCTTACAGGTGGACGGACGTGCACGCTCCTCCACTCGGGATCTATGAAGAAGTGGTACGTGGAAGCAACGGAAAGTTTATTAGCAATTCGGAAATTTAAAAATGAGAACGCCTCAAGGCGAAATGGAACTTTTAAAATTCACGAAGATTATGAACGTTTGAGGCAATTTCGCTCACTAAAGCAGGATATATACTTAGGAATACATTCAGGCGAGAGCTAATTTTGGAATATTTTTTGCAATTAATGAATGAAAGAAAATGACAAATTAAATTTAAAGAAAACCTAATACATTATTTTGGAGATAAATTAATTAGAAATTGAAAATTAAACAATAAGAATTGAATTAAAACTAATAAACAAACAAGGTTTTATTGAATTTCCTTCGATGGAACAGACATAAACGTTCCAAAAAACTTAATACCGTGTGTCCTTTATCGACATGCAAAAGCCTATTCACGTGCATAAACCAATAGGGATTTGCATGAATAAATCTTCGATTAAAAAAACAGCATGTCGACTTCAGAGATAAAAAAGAAACATAGTTTGAATAATGTCATCCAAAGCATTATAGCAACAACTCATCATTGAATTGGCTAACAAACCTATAAGGTAGAATAGATATTTTAAAGCACCTGATAAGGGTTTGAATCCAGAAATTCCTTTTATTATTGTTTCAGCTTATTACTGAAATCTTGAATGCCCATAGAAAAATCATTGATTTTAGTTAGAGTTGATGCAAGTCATGGTCTTGATCGAATCTTGCGTTTGAAGCAGTGAGCCCCAAAGAGAGAGCGAGAGCAGAGAGGGTCTCGGTCAGATTTTATATTTTCTATCCTTTGAAAAAAATTTAATCGAGAGAATTTTTTTTTCTTCTTTTTTGGAGGGAGAGGGTAAATTTTCCGAAAGTGAAGATTTTCGGGACTCGTTAAGTTAAAACTTTTCATTATGGAATTAAAGCAGAAGTGCGTTCATTTTGTTAACACTATGCAGTACTGAAAGAATTTATTTTACAAGTGCTCATAAATAGACTGTTTTTCACGTGTTTGCAGTTAAAGTTAGTAAATAAGGCAATTTTATATTTTAAAAATTAATTGTTCGTGCCTTTGTTGCTATGAAAAATTAAATTATTAAACTTCAATTAATATTGTGTAATAATATTTCCCAATGAAAATCACTTATACAAAATTATAAAAGTGATCAGGAAGTAAAGATAACAATAAAAACTATCATTTGATTTTAAAACAAGAAAATTAAAGGAATTCAAAAAAATTATTAAAAAACATTAGAATCGGAGTTGTGATGTCAGAAAATCTTTCCTGGAGTAAAGAGAATGGATGGATGGAATGAATTGACTCTCACCGAAGACTGACCCGACGCGCGAAGCACGCAGCACTGCGTTTTAAGAGAAGGAGCGATGAACGAAAAAGTTAATTTTGAAATTTTCTACTATAGGTAAGAAGTACAGCATGGTTTTAAATTTGAGTTTCAAAGCTGCTGTCCAAAAGATTTTTTTTTCTGTAACTTTGTAGCTTTGGATCATAAGCCGCCGGATTTTGGCGGAACTCATTCCTGAACCAAAGATATTTTTTGGGAGAAAAATGACAGGGAACAGCTTCTATGTGGTCCGAAACTGTAATCGTAATTATTTAAGAGCTCGCACGTGACGTGCCTGGACGCATTTGCGAGATGATTTTGGACAAGAACCTTGAGAGCATGGTCTCTGTAATCAAAGAAAGGGGATGAAAGAAAATTCATAAAAACTTGTAAAGATGACCTTGTAAAGATGAGTGCGCATGCCATTGAAAGCTCTAGGATGTTTCAGCAACGACCTCGAGGAGTCATTCGGTCATCCCCTTTCATTCATTCGATTGAATGCAAGATTTAAAAATCCATTTACGAATTGTCTTTTAATGCTGAGAAAAAAATGTATGAGTGCAATGCAATGAGGAAATTTGGAGCGACGTGTGTGTTGCCTTTGCAGGTTTTGCCTTTGCAGGTTAGCCCGTTTGCCTTTGCAGGTTATTCATTATTTAAATTCGCTCGAGTTTGTGCTATTTTGTTTGAGAGTACTTCCTAAAATTAAATGCTTTTGCAGCGATTCATCGCAAAACCCTTTTTTTCTTATGTAATTATAAGACCTAAACTTTTATTTAAAGTTAATCACTTAATCTTAAAGGAATCTTACTTGACTGACTTTGAGGCAAAATTAGTCTTAGATTTGCGTTCGGATTCTTCTTCCGTAACATGCAATTTTTTTACATTAACTATTTTACATTTTTTTTTTTGAAAAAAAGAGTCATTAGGCTGAATTCTCAGCATCTTTGATCGTTCCCACAACTTATCTGATGACTCCTACTTCGAGCCCTCTTTAGGAATGTCACTCAGATCATTCGCGCAGTCCCTGATTCCGTGGCTGAATTATTCTTGATGTCGACGAGGGAAGAAAAACCTTCCCGAGAAATCAGAGCTCCCGTTCGCCCTATTGACGCCAGCACCGCTCTGCCCTCTGCAGACCTCAAAAAGCGTTCGCTTGTGATAGAGTTATTGTCTGTGGCCTTTTGTCCAGAGTGACCAGAAACAGTCTAACATAAAGTGCATTTTAGTAGGAAATGAAAATCTGAATTCTTTTTCCTCACTGCATGGAAAATAATGTTTCTACATTTTTTCTTCAATGTCGCAATGCCGATTTAATGCTTCCCTGTTTTCTAGAAGTAAATCGAAGCCACAGATTTTAACTCGGGCAAATTAGCTTTGCTTGAAGATGGGTCTTCTTTCTTAAAACCGCCCTCCTTTTTAGCAATCAAAAGCCCTGGCAGAATTTTGATGTTTTCAATTACTGGCTCAGCAAGGAGTAGGCAAGGGGGGTGGGGGCATTGAAGGCCAGGCTTGACGTGCGCTTTTAAATGACACATCGCAGCTTAACTCCAGTTTTCATAAATAGTTAATTTTATAGGGCACATGTTGCTCCGTGCCGTCCCAAGTTGATACTCCTGCTTCCCTCTGATGTGTCAAGGGAAACAATGATGTGCGCATGGGGTGTCAGTTTTTGTTCACTTGCATCCCCAACGTTATTGGATCGCAAATGTAAATCTCCTGCTCGTACCACCTCGGGCAGGGCAAGCCTGCAAAGATTAAATACATTTTATTATGTGCAGTGAAATTCTGCTTTGAAGTGAAGTGAAGAATATTTTTTAATAGTTCGGCTAATTTTGGTCCTGGTCAGATTACTAGAACACTCTACAGGGAAGAGGCTTGGCTGTAGTAAAAAAAATTAAGAAAAAAAAAATGTTTTAGCTCGTCAATGATATATTTATTCACAGAAAAAAAAAGCCTTATCTCACTGTCTATTTTCGTCACGGTTTTCATATTAATATGTATTATCATATTAATATTTCCATATTAATATGATAATACTAATAGGCTGAATGGTATCTCCAAATGGTATCACATGATGTGAGCGATGCAGTTTGCATGAGGCAAGATACATTCAAAATGTTGTACGGACACAGTTTAGCCTATAAACCCAGAGCTGAAAAATGGAACGCATACTTATTTCTTGAGTAGCACAGACTCATGAGGAAGGCGTTCCTATAAATTTTAATTATATTTTTAAATTAAAATCAGTCCAAAGATTAACATTTCTTATCAATCACTACGAAG
>JAOUZG010050521.1:1715140-1727123 GCA_026289955.1 Argiope argentata | reverse complement strand
TTAGTTAGTAAAAAATTAAATAAAATTGTGGGAGATTACAAAACAAAACATTGCAAAATGTACTCTCATAATAAATGAAGTGAAACGTTGACTCTGCGGGCTGGTAGGAGTGAGTTATAATGCATACGTAAATATTTTAAACACGATATGCATGCAAAATTATAAAATTATAAGTATTTCGTCCTCAAAACTATTAATTTCCCAATACCAAGCAATTTTAACTGAATTTATTTAATTCCCAGAAGTAACACTCGCTAGAAATAATTTGTAATAAAAAAAGGAAGAAAATGTTGCATTAAAATATATTACAATTTAAATTAAATTTTGACAAACAAAATGAAAGCATACTAGAGGTTGTAGCTGATAGTTTTGGCCTTTTTATTTAACCGTTGAAATTTTCTGACCTATTTAACTGTTGAAATTAATGGATGAATTATCTTGTATTTGGCAGAATGATTAAATTTTCTTAAGATAGGAAATTTAATTAAAATCATTTATCATTTTGGTCAATTATGAATTTTATTCAAATTCCATTAATTGTATTATTATTTAACTGATGATAATTCAGATGGTGGAAAATTAACTTTTCTGCCAATGCAATCACGTGCCTTAAAGTGCATTCAACTCAATGGCAAAATTGTCTCATAATAAAAGCAAAATCTTATAAATATATTGTAACCAAAAAACCTTTGAAGCTACAAGACGTAAATATTTCAACGAAATTTCAATAAATAATTTGAACAATTATTAATTCAAAATTCATTTTCTTTAATAAATAATACGGAAAAATAATTTTCAACCTATAAAGTTTTTTAATTTAAAAAAAAATTAAGCATGATTTTAACGATTACTTCAATAATAGTAGATATTATTTGATTAAAAATTTCATATTTGTTTATGTCGCGTGAAGGAACGGTACAAATTTATAGCTGAAGATTCTTTAACTCGTAAAATAAGGATAATTTTCTTCTGTTTGCGAAATACGCTGTAAAAACATATGTAACTTTAGAAGACAGAAAATATTCTAAATAATCAGTGTATTCTTAATATGGTTATGGCGGTTGGCGGGCAGCACGCCCACAGGTGTCAGGCTCATCAAAATGATAGACAGAACGCCTTAAGACGTAAACCGTCCTACCTGCTCTGTCACATCACATAATATTATAATTATGCGTTGTGGCGCTACGCCTAGGGGCAAAGTATGAAATGTAATAATGTCTCAGCAGGCACTGGTGGTGCTGTCCGTCAACATGCTAATGAATAACACTTGGCCTATCTAATGCCCCAGATTAAAATGACCTCATGCATACTTGGTACTTATATGCTTCGGAGAGATGGAATGCGCACCATTCTAAAATGATATTTAGAATTTAAATTCATTGAGAATTATACGAAGTGTTGTAATTTTCCCTAACTCACTTCAGAAAATATTATGTCACCAAATTGATCCATTCCATCATAAAATTCAAAAAAAATTGTCTTTTTAATGGTTTTGGTTTGATAGTAATGCAAATTATCCTGATTTCTGTAACCTTTTGAAAAAAAGTTTTCGCAACACTTGCTTAGGGTTGCTCTAAAATTCAAACTTTTTTCATCATTTCAAGAAACATAGAATCTCGTGATTTTTTTCGATTGTTGAAATCTAAAGAAGAATTATTTGTGTTAACGATATACGGTTTGTACGAGACAAATAACAGTTGGTTAATAGATTCCGAATTTAAAATACCTCGAAACATACGAACATTTATGTTTTTTATAGAGCTATGGCATCATGGGGTTGATCTTCATCCTAAAGATTCCTCATTCAGATTTCAAGATCAAGAATCCACATAGTAGTTTAAACAGAAAATTGAACGCAATCAATGTTCCTGTCTAATCAGCCGGTCATCAAAAGAAACTAGTTTGGAAATTTTTGAACAGGGAAAGGACAGTGCATGAAGTGGATGCATCCTCGCATTAAAAATATATTTTCTTTTAAGATTAAAGATAATGCAAGAACGAGCTTCTAAAATGATCTCTGCAGCCAATAAAATCTCGCTCCGTCATTTAACCCTCTTTCAGCGCTCTGAAGAATCGATCCGGAATCCACATTCGCACCCCATCAAAGTAGATTCGGGGCCTTAACAAATGCATTCATTCAAACGATTTGGTCTGCAGTACGCAAACGATCGGGCACGCACATTTTCGCTATCGGTACTGAACAGATAACTGAAGAGCGAATACTGAATATGGACGCCTTTTTCATCCATTTCATCCATTCCTCATGAGGATGAATTATAATAATTTTTAAGATGTAATCTCTTCGAAGATATTTAGATAAACTTTACGGAAGTTGATATGAATTTAGTCTAGTTGTATTATAATCTCGTTTTAAAGAAACATTTAGGCTATTTTCGCAAAACCTCGTAATTTTAAACAACGATCAGACGACGAGGACAACACCTGAGATGGCAACACCTTCTTTAAACTTTTCACACCACACCATTTGAGAGAATGTTTGGTCCCGAAGGTTTTAATGTATACCAGAGCCACTTCCACGACATTTCTAGGGTGAAATCGGGTTTCTAACCTGAAGACCCCTGCGACTTCGAAATCGAGACCTTACCACCAGGCCAATGCGGCCCCAAAAATGGACCTGGAAGTGTTCGATACTTTAATACTTAAGCCAGTTCAAATGGGATTAAATAAAGTTTTAAAAAATTATTAAAAAGTTGTTTTTGTTGCAGTCGTAAAAATTCTGTGTCTTGTGAAATATGACCCTTATGCTTAAAAAAAGAGAGGGATGGATGCTGCTTTAGTATTTACCCTGTACTCCACTTTATGTAAGTATTAAATTAAATGTTCTCTCTGTCTAGCAACAGAATAATTCTTCCTAGTTTGACAATGACAGAGTTGTCCCCTCATTTTAGCTGCAAATTCACTCTCCTCTACACCAATGAGCGTTGGCCTTCCGAAAACGATTGCCTGGGCATAGCCGGCTGCCCGCCTTTTCCAAATTCCATCGCATCAGTCAGTTAGTTGAAGGCTTTGTGTGATCCAGCAAATCCTCCCCATAGAGAACGGAGAAGTTGAAGCATAGATGATTGCTTATTCAAAGGAGCTAGTGTTTAGGATGACGTGGAATGCGAGTCCTTCATTGGCATGACGTGAAGTCGCCATATGGTCTTTAAAGGCTCTTAGTACAACATTTCGAACTGATTCATTTCAAAAGTTTCTATATGTCTGAAACCAGAATGTACATTTGAATTTGTTGCGCAAGAAAGTTATTATTTGAATAAAAAATTTTGTATTTAGATGTTATAATGTATAAACAAATATAACATGCATGCTCTACAGATATTCTGCGCTCCATTTAAAGTTTTTACAACGTGTTTGATAGCTATCCCGTCATTTTAGTTCGCCAACTACTGCGCGCAAAGGCCCCGTATACCTCAGAAACCTCAAGTGACCCCAACGAGACAACGGCTAATGGTTACCTCATCGAGACGACTATTCGATATTGTTCCATTGCGGTCACGTGGTCTTCTTGTTTTAGTCCAATTATTTGTAGAAGATACATCCTTGCCTTTTGTGTCATTAATATTCTATAAAGTGTGACTTTCCAGGAATTAGATTCAAAAATGAAATCAGCAAAGCAAACATTTTGCTTCCTGGGATCCATGGCGCTCTCGGATTGCAGCCCACTAAACGAGATTCTTGTTAAGAAGCAAACGTGATAAGAATTATTTTTAATCTTACCGAAAAGAAAAGAAAAGAAGAGAGTCGCAGGTAAATTATATTATAAGATGACATTTTCAATCATCGACCTTATCAAATAACAGATTTTTTTTAATACATGAGATGGTTACCTATTGAGCCAGTTTCTCAGAATTTAGAAATAATAACGTTATAATAAAAACAATGATAAAAAAAAAAAGTCAAGTGCCAATCGCTATTGTCGAGACTTCATCTTCTGCTCTTCGCCCTGTTTCTTAATCGAAACCGTTCATCACGATTCTTCTTGCAAACATGCCTGACGCAATTACCTGTCTCCTCCGCCGCCCTCCCTTCCCTCCCCGGTGCGTGGGGCGCGCGTCACTCCCTTTGTTCACGATCGGAACGGAGGAGCCCCCGACAAAAAGAGAACGTAACGCTTTCTCGGCTCTCATCTTCTTTCTTTTATTCCAGAAACTTCACAATCGCATGGAGGAGGGGGGAGGCGGAAAGTCCCCCATACCTGTCAACAATAAAGCCTCCTCACTTTTGTTGAAGGTTGACACGAGTGACTGAAGACGGTCAAACGTGTGTCTGGGCACGAAAAAAAGATCAGAAATTTCCTCAAGTTTGGGGTCGAGATCTTTCAAATGTTGCATATGGTTGAAAAGTCTCCTCACTCACAGTTCTGCACCCTGAATGGGATCTCAAACTGTTCGGCGGACTTCTTGTTTTCTATTACCATACATTGCATCGCTCTGGTGATGCGACTTCGGGAACATTTCTTCACTTCTGCGTTCATTAGCGTCGGAGCACTCACCAATTATCTCATGGTCACGATAACGAGGCTAATTTTTATTCGATTTACGACTGCATAGAAGAACATTTTCGTAACAATGACATCCTTATGTTGCTTAGACAATAATTGTTAACTCCTCCGTTTTCATCTCCCTTTCTGATGCCCGATGCGGAGCTGCAATTAAAGATAATTTCGAGTAAGGCAACCGAAGAGGGAGCACTCAAGCCAAACAACTTCGTCACCCCCTCCCACCGAATGTGAGGGAGGGGCGAGAGCTCTGGATCCAATTCGTAGATGAGACATTCAGGTGAGGAGGTGAAGGAGCAGTGCAGGGGTTGACATTTCCATTTCGCTCATAACTCCCACATCATCTTGACACCAAATCGCTCCCGAGAATTCCCCTGTAAAGTGATGTATAACATTTAGGGGCCCTTACACCTTAAGGATAAAGTTTTATATCGTCGGTGGAAGAGTAATGATAGAAGCTCTCGTCAACGGCACCTTATTAACGCGGCGAGAGAAATTCAACGCCATACTTATAAGTGGAAGCTATTTTGCATGAAAAAAATGAGATAAAAGAGGCCGATTTCGATGGGATTGTCTTCGAACTGAAATTCAGAATTAGCACAGAGAGTGCCACTTTTGTGAAGCCAAGAAAAGGGTCCAGAACAAGGACACTTGCTTGAATCGCTATAATGATATTTCGCTATTCAAAGGACTTACTTTGGAATTTCTTGAACACTTGCTTGCAATTTTCTTTGCAAAGCGCAATCGGTATGTCTTAACATTGACGTATTAATTTACTAAGTAGCCTCGAAAATTCCTATTTTCAATCAGGAAAACCCAATTGTATCCGAAGTGCTGGTTCGAAGTTGTATTTCGTGTTACGTCCTGCCTATAATATCGAATTAGACGAAGACACAAATTTTGAATCTGCGCTCTTTTTGATGCTCTGCAACTTTTGCGAATTCTGAGGATTCGAAGGGTAACGTTGCATCCTGAAACCAACAATCGAGAGATTTGTCGAACGAATTCGCTGTTTCAAAAAGTTGGGCTCATTTTGACGAGTACCCCCCCTCTCTTTCCCCTTATTTCACGGGAGCCCGCCCAGTGAAGGGAGGAGGGAGGACACCTGCGAAATGCGGTCGGCAACGGCAGCGTCGCGATGTTCCGGAGATCCGCGGTGTGGTCCAGAGCCCCTCCACACCATAGTTTGGAACCGAAATTTAATTCGTAAAGTTGGGGATGGTTAAAACTAATTGAAACTAGTTTGGGCGAGCACAATAAAGCTCTAATGTCATGACATTTAGTTAATAGCTTATTTATATATTCTTTGATACAATTAATGAATTAAAAATAATATAAAGATTGTTTTTGGAGTAAAAGAATCGATTTACGTTGCATTACTATTACGTACTATTGGGACTGAAATAACCTTTTTTTCTCGAAAAATTCCAGAAAACAGATATGTGCGTGTAGTTATCAAAGCTATCTAAAGCCTAAGCAGACATAATTTTGCAAATGACAAACGCCAGATTGGTAATAGAGTTAATTAATTCGCGGTCTTTTAACAGCTGGAAAATTGGCCTAGATATTATCAAAAGAAACTTTAGATCTTTTTTTTTGGAGCTGGGTACAACAGGATCGTAAATTCGTAGCTGAAGTAACTCGTTATGAATCTGGGGTGTTTTTTCGAAAGACTTAATTGATGTGTTTTTGATAAATTCCGAAACAGGTTCAATTTGTATTAGTCTTTTCCTCTGATTCTTTAAATCTTCTCCTTAATTGTTTGTTTTGAAAAACTTTCTTCAACTTCTTAATGTTTTGGATGGATATGTTCTTCCCTTCCCCTTAAAGTTTGAGAACCATACATCAAAAGGGGTCTTAAAGCTCCTTTGTATAGCAGAAGCCTGAGCCTAATCGACAGCTTACTCCATGGAGAAATTAAGCTGTTGAGTTTAATACTCATACCTGTAGCTTTGGCGAAGGCAACTCCATTATAGTTATTAAAGCTGAAGTTTGTGTCTATAACCAATCGTAAGTAGTTATATTCATTTACAAAAGGGACGGACTGGCCGGAAATTTGGATAGGTTCACGATTGGGCATCACCAATATCTTAGTGAAAAGAAGGCACTCGTTTACCGGAGTTGACTTTTATTTCTCAGCCGAGAAGCCGGCGCTGTAAAGCGGCCATGCACTGCTGCAGATTGTCTGAGAAATGCCATTTGGTGAAACACTGCAACTGCCCTGTAATATACTCATTGCGCGACTGACCGAGTGATGTATATTTCTTGCTGAATCAGTGCTTGGCGACTTTAGAGATATATTTGGTAAACGTACAGGGTTTTTCCACAGTGAGAAATAATCAATTAAGTGAGCAAATGAAATTGCTCAGAAAGAAAAAAAAAGTTTAAAATAAACTAACATGAAGGATAAAAATCCTTACACCAGATGAGGAACAAGGATCGTAATGAATATGATGATTAAAAGGAGACTGGTACTCCTTTTAATAGTCGTAGTACGGTCTGCGAGGAAGCGATGGGCGATGGAGCCTCAACATCACCGATCGCTTCCTCGCAGACCGAGAGAAGAAAAGGAGAACAGTGGCCGAATCCAAAAAGCACCTTAAGAGAACCCTTTTCCGCGTTTTGAAAAATTAACCGTGAAATTTCATCGTATGGGTGAAGAGCAATAACAATCAATATCTCAGATGTGAAATTAAAAAAATTACCTCCTAAGCAAGTTACATATAAAAACAATTTAATCCTTTCAATACTATTTAGTACTACAATAAATTAGGACTTTAATGGGACAAATAAAATAATAAATAGCTATATTCTGCTAAAATAAAAACCCAAATTACCTATAAGTACAAATTTTGAAGTGGGCCACATGCGTCCCATTGGAGTTGAGGTGACCATATAGAATACAGTCAAAAGTCGAGTATCTAGTTTTTATAATATTTTAAAACAATTTTAGAGCGAGAAAACTCTGACCAATTGCATGTCAACATTATTCATGACATTTTTATGGATGATGCATTGCAAAACAGCTTTTTGCTGAGTGCAACTTGACTCATGGCATCATCCAGTTTCCGTTCAGGTTTCTTTATGGCTAAGATGTATTTAAATATTATCTTAACATATGAAAATAATCACTGAAAACTATTGGGATATACTCTTCAATAAATTCCCCACGTACTTTGGAGGATTTAAAAATATCAGGGGGATATATATGTCATGGTGGAGCCCAAAGGGTTAAGATGAAAAGTCTAATAGTCAAAATGATTAAAAGTAAAATATTTGAACTTCGAAAAAGGTTACAAAGAACCGCCAACTCGAGGCCGTGGGTCATTCGTCTCAGAGTTGATTTGAAAATTTTTCTTTAACTTTGAGAGTGCTCGAAGACTTAACTAGATAAATATTTTTCTCAAAAAAAGAAAAAAAATTGGTGAGTACACAATTAAAATCACATCGGTCTGCATGTATCCTCTGAGATATTGTCTGTTTGCAGACTCAAAGAAACGAATCAGGAATCTTAAAACGCGTGCAAATAGAAAGAGCATGGATTGCGTTTGTTTAAAAACACGCATTGATTTAAAATCCCGCGTTCACCTGGATGGAGATATCTCAGTCAGGAGCTCTGTCGGAACTAGGGAGGAGGTTATACTTCCGTCCAGAAATTGTCTACAAAAGTTCTAACAAATTTTCTATGGAATTTCGTCATGACGTTGTCTTCAAAACTGAGAGACAGTCTAATGTCAACCCTGAAGTTATTTACATAAATCGGCTAATTCATCATCAGGGTGGTATACACTAAGAAAACCGATATGCGTAGTTTTTTAGAAGCGGTATACAGTGACACAAATCTGCAATATCGCTTTCCTGCACCATCAGTAACAATGCAGAGAAAAGTAATCGCAAACATTTCAATGGACGCTGGATCAGTCACCCCAGATTTTTAGGAATTTCGAGATAAAAATGAAGGCTGATTTTTTTAAATTCTTAAATAACCTCCGATTAAATTCTCATAGAAGAGAATCTTCTTAATATTTTAAACAGGAAGTTTAACTACATAAATCAAATATAAATTAAGATAAGTTTGGCAAATTGTAAAATTATGTTGTTTTGAGGGAGAATAAATTAAACGCTCCACGTTACAACATACAATACCACATAGTTCCGGATATTTTTGCTGGCTTATAACCAATAGTGCGATCAATAAAAAAACTAATAAAATAGTTTTTCAAGGTTTTATATCGTTATGAATTACAATAAACTTCTTCTTCTTCTTCTCTCTCTCTCTCTCTCTCTCTCTCTCTCTCTCTCTTTATTTCTGAATTTGTCTGAATAAGAAAAACCGAAGCATTTTCTTCTTTTATAATTCAACCTCAAAATAGAATATTTCTCATAATCAGCTTTTTTTTAGCTACTTATTATTCTAAGTTTCTTTTCACCATCAGACTACATGCCTAAATGCTCACTTTAATGTCAGCTCTAAATGATTTTTGATATTTTTTCCTTCAACTTTCTTTGTTGTTTCATCTCTTTAGTCACCATAATGACTTGAATTTCACAATTAGTTTGCATAATGCAGAAATTCGATATATTTTCTTCGAATTTTGTATACAAATAACATGAAACACAAGAAAGCTTTAGTAAAAATCCTCGTGACATTTAATGGAACAGTTCACTTTTGCTAATGGAAGGTAAGTTCCCAATCAAATTAAAGATTTTTTTTTGTTCCACCATTCTTGGTGAATGAAAATGTAATATATATCTTTTTGCTTATTTGCTATGTAGCAGACATTTACAATACAAAATCAAATCTTGAATCGTTCTTCAGAAATTATTAAAAACTTATGAAAATAAAAAAGGCAGTTTTTAAAAATCGTCTTCTCGTGTCTTCATTTCTTTAAAATTTACGAGATTCAAAAACCGCTTAATGAAAAATACAGCTGCAGTCGATTATAGGAATTAACATATTATATTAAAGTAATTTTTGCGTTAAAAATTATTATTTAAACGAATTTTTATTTGGCAATACAATATTTCTGACGAAACTGTTGTGTTTCTGTCATCATTTCGCGAAAAGTTGCCTATCAAATAAGCTGCAGAAATATATCTGCTTAAAATACTGTTTTTTTAGGGGATACATTCCTCACTTTCTTTAAATGGTTATTAATATTTCACATAAATGGATATCCATTTCATCTATTTTCAAAAATAAAATAATTTTAATCAGAAAATAATTTTACGTTTGCTTTCTATTTATTGAAAGATGTTTTTTCTTTGCTGTAAAAAAAAGAAAATAAATCTTTTCCGAGATGGCGTAATTAGGATCTCTGGAAGTAAAGCAGTCATAAATCTCTGAAAGGCTACAAAAGCAAAACATGTCCCCTCTTGGATTAACGACAACTGAAAAGGACTTGACCATTCAATCCTCCCTTTTGAATGGCCCTCTGCCCGAGGGCTCACTTTTGTGAAGAAACAAGCTCTAGCAAGAAGTTGTCTAATTAACACAACAATTGATAATGGATTTAATCTATCCCCGGTTCGAAAATTCTCTTTTAAGGACTCACGACTGAATAGAGGATAGAACCAGAGGGTAGGCATGAATAAAGAATCTCCCCTCCCTTCTTCCCCTCGGAGAATTCTTATTCTCTTTCTTATTTCCAACAAATGGAATCGGATGAACTTGAGAGGATGCCTCGAGCGCCATCTTATAAACAATTTCTTGAGCCAGTGACTTTTATGGGGCGTTCGCACAATGGGAGGCATTTTCATTGCCTTTTGTAAAGCGGTCGTAATGAGCAGAATTACTTGTCGGGATACTCACTCCCCCCGCCCCTCTCTTGAATGCGCAGTTGGCTACTGATGTTCTCTGCCGAATGATTCGGAATCAGCTCGTCGAGGCGTGGAGCTCCGAAAAACTGTCTTGACGAACGACTGTCCCGAGCTATTTTTGTTTGATTCTCTACCTACGAGTTTCGACATGGCCGTAATTACATTAATTGCTTCTGAATGATTCGCAACATGGGTTGAATTTCGTTTGCAGATCCTAATAGTCTCTTTTTATGTATCCGAATTGTATTTAATTTAGATCGTAACATTTTCTTTTGTACGATTTGATAATAATCAGTTCTTTGTCCCTGGTATTACTGTAGCATTGTCTAATCTGCTCATCTTCTTAGTTTTTCCCATTGGAAATGTTTTTCCATCGAGATTGCTCGGAAAAAAAATCAAATATGTACATCTTAATTCGTTTAAGAATGTATACAATCATAATTTGATATTAAGTAAAGCTTTTTATTTTGCAATTGTTAGCTTCAACATAATACTTTATATTAATGTGTAAATTTCTGTTGAATGTTAAAAAGAAAAGAAAATAGAACGCTCATCAAATTTACAGCTGACCGGAGCTAGTATCTATTCAACACATGTCTAGTTCGGAAAAATGCCGGAACTTCTTGTTAATGGATTAATGCTTATGTTAGCCTTCCCCCCTCCCCAAGTAACAACATAAAAGAATTGCGTTAGTTTATCTCCAAGGTAATTCAATCAATATATAGAGAGAAAATTCTGTATTTTTCCGTTAGCCAGGTGCAAATGAAAACTCGCCAAATAATGTAGAATTCCGCCAAATTTCTTTCGTGATTTTTCGCTTGCGCCCGGCTAATGGAAAGTTCAGTGCATTAATTTTTGTTTAACAGAATTTTTTTTTTAAAAAATTATTTTCAAATGAAATGACTAATAAATAAAGTCGTAAAATAGAATCAAAAATGTAAATTGCCTTTAACTTAGAAAAGTGTGAGTAAGGCGCCAAGTGACAAATACATATGCTGTACGTCTCTCCCGATCCCTGCAGGTGAAGTTTCAGCAATTGCCCTTTCGTGTATTTGGTGATATCCGATTGATGAAGATTCCTGGCAGATGTGAGCAAACCTGCAATCCGCATTTACGGGAAGATCTCCTTACCGTGGCCAAATGGGCTCACTAACTGTGACTGGCGAGACTTTCGGAAATGAACAACAGTCAAGTGTTTCCAAACGCAAGTCAGGTGTCAGAAGACGCACGCACGCAACGCATTGCCATTCGGATCGTGTGTCTCGGAGTGACCCGAAGCGACTCTGTGGCCAACTCTTTATTTGTTGCCGAGGAACATCGAAGTGATAGGGTGTTTCAGATGCTGCCAGCAAAAGGGAAGTTCAACGGAAGTTAAAACAGGTGTCATGAGTCGAATCACGTCCAAGAAGAGTGTTTGTATCGTCTCATCTTCTGTCCGGAGCATTCTCGTGTTTGGGAGATTGTAACTAATAAATTGTGACGAAATTAGAAAATATTCACCTCTCAAAAATGAGTGGTACAGTTTATTTCTTGCTTATGAGAAAAGATTCAGAAGATTGCATAGGAATTTGGATGTCTAATGCATTTAAATCAAAGGGAGTTTTATTTGCCGAAATTTGGGGGGGGGGAACCATCGATTTTTTG
>JAOUZG010050521.1:1690053-1700140 GCA_026289955.1 Argiope argentata | reverse complement strand
CATTGTTTATCACATCTTCTCTTATTGTTTATCTCATAAACAGATTCAATGATTCTTTCATAAATAGGACGGACGTTTCCCGCGCCCACATTGAAATCGTGTGAATAATGACTGCCAAATCACACTGGCAAGTTTACAACCGATTACAACTCCGCATGCTATAATTTATTTCGAAAGAATACACTTCGATTATTGATTCAGATATTAAAGCGAATTTTTTTACACTATTTGCTGTCATGCCATTGAAATTTCGTATTAATTCAGTCATGAAAGAAAGAAAGAGAAAGAGAACGCAGTATACCTGCCGTAACGCTTTAGCCGGGGCTACTGGTGAGTTGAGCCGAAGACAAACTCAGGTCTTGGAGAAATAAAAATCTATTTCCATCTATAATACACATATGTGCATTAAGGATTTTACAAACACATAAGTAATTCAGTTCAGAGTTCCGCTAGGGAGAGGTGCTGTGCTTCAGACAAATAAAGGAGTCTCTCTCGGAGGTGAAGAGATGTGACGGAGTTCTTGAAACTCCCGCAGGATTCGGTCCGAGGTACGGGATTCTCTGCTCGTCGATTAACCTGATGGGATTTCTTGACACATAAGGTGATCAACTGGCTGGAAGAGCAACTCAGGAGACAGCTGTTCAGCTAATTGGAGGTCTCCCCAAAGCTCGGATGAGCTTTCCTATTTCAGTCAAGACGCTGAATGGCTCAAAAGTTCCGACGAACTACACGTGGGCTCAGCTACAGGGCGTGGTTGCCTACGTACACTCCAAATTCTTTCATGAGAATTTTACACAGAATTCCAAGCTGAATTCTAGCTCCAATCACTAGCTGTTACTTCTTCTGTTGACTTCCTTCTCCCGCTCCTCCAGTCGGTTCCCTTTTTATCTAGATCTCATAGGCTGACCCTCGGTGGCAAATGACCAATCAGGATAATTCCCAACTTTCATTGGATCATCTGACCTAAGTTATCTTTCCAATCACAAGAGAGGCGAAAACAGCGACTAGCAAAGAGACGTCTTAGTTCCGTCTTGTCTGCTGCCTATTTCTGAAGAAGAATGGAAAGGCCTCTAGTCCTCATTTTCTGGCTTGAAGGGCGGACGTTTTTTATCTATTGACAGGGACATAACTGCTTCTCTTCCTCGTTGTTTGTTCCAATGCATGTCCAGTTCAGTGAAGACCTCACAAGTCGCCCTGACACATTAGCTTGGCCGCGGTACTTAAATTTGATTACTTGGTGTCTGCATTTTCCGCATTTTACAGATTCCTCCGCTATCTGTGGTTGCTTTTACTTGGGAAATCAGTTTGCTATATTCCTACTTGTCGCTTATCTGAAGACGCCACAGTACCCTTGAGCGTGCCGTGATGGCTTGTTACAAAGTCTCGTTTCGGGATGAGGGTCGAAGAGAGATTGCTCGAATATTCTCTCTTCCCCGTTGCATATTAAATTTATAAAGGGTCAGTCATCCTGTTACTGATACGAAGAGGAAATTCTGAGAAAGTGGGAGGGGGAAAGGGTAATAGCTTCGCCATTTGACCGCAGTTCCATCGCACCCGATGACTTCTCGTCACTTCTAAACTGGAAATTACTCCGGCTGAAGCTACATTTGCCCTGCATCTTCCCTCGGAGAAAGAGCTGCTCTCTCCAAATTTTCGACCCCGTGTAAGACAGGAGAAATGCTTAGGATCAGTTATAGACGCTAAATTTAAATTTAATAGCTGTGTTAAACTCAACAGCTTAATTTCTCAAAAGAGTGAATTTTCGATTAGTTTCAAACTTCTGCTCTACAAAGCTATTTAAAGGCCATTGTTGTTCTCAAATTTGAGGATCCACTTCCATCCGAAAAGTCAAGAAGTTGCAAGTTTCTCAAAATAAACATCCGATAAAGATTGTTAATACACCCTAACAAGTCAGAAGAAAAATACTTCAATCTGAATTTGTTTTGGAATTGTAAAAAAACATCAAGTTCTCCGAAAAACTACTCCAGATTAGTAAGGAGTTATTTCAAATGTCAGCATATGATCTCTCTTTGCCATGTTCAAGGAAAAGACATACAGCTGCAATTTTACATTAATTTTCATTAAAAAGACCGAGAGTTCAATAAATCTGTTACAAATCTTATGGATTAAAATATTTCAGAATGAATCCTATTATTGCCTTAGACAATTACAGTGACACGCCTGAAATTTTCGGATTTTTTTTTTTCAAAAATAACTAATCCAAATAGTTGAATCAGTCCACATAATAAAAGGTACGTGAAACGTAATTCCATTGAAGTTCTATTTCCGTCATAAACAATCAAAATATTATTTTATATTAATATTTATAACATAAAGTTTTAATTTAATAATTCTCGTAAATTTCATGACGTTAGAGAATAATGCGTTCTTCTAATTTTTTTTCGAATTTTTTATATCTTTATCTAAATTTAGAAGTCATAGTGAACTAATGCAAAAGATGTAGTGGAGGTGATCGTGAGCCCTTTGTTAACCCATAGAACTTCAAAACATCACGACGATGCCATTCAAAGGGGGAAAAAAGGACTAATTAGATGTCTCTTCTTCAATACATTCAAGAAAAAAAAATGGTTAATTAGATGCCTCCTCTGCATTGCAGTCAAACAAAGAAAATGAGGGCAAATTAGAAGTCCCCTTTGCATAGATTACAAAGAAAAAAAAGGGCTGGTTAGATTATTCCTCTGTAGTGCCTTCAAAGAAAAGAAGGGATAATTTGATTAGCCCTCTGCAGTGCCTTCACAAAAAGAAAAAAAAAGGGCTAAATAGATGACACCTCTTCAGCGCCTACAAATGAAAAAAATACTTAATTAGATGACACATCTGCAGTGCCTTCAAAGAATAAAGGGCTAATTAGATGATCTGTCTGGAGTACCTTCAAACAGTGGCGGACTTATGCAAAGGCGGTCACCTCTTGACTTGAGACCTTGGGGGCCTCAAAATCTTTATCTTAATCCTGAAACAGTAGTAATTTTTTTATAGCATACTTGAATACATCCCCCCCCCCCTTTTTTTACTGAGGGAAAAAAATGCTTGGAAAAACCTAAAACAAATAGTTTCAAAATAAGTGATGGAGAAATTTCTACGATATGAGGGAAATCTAGAATATTGAGAGAAAAAGACACCTCGAAAAATCAAAACCATTTTTTTCCCAAATTAATTTCAATATCATTAGTAAAATCATATGATTTGAATAGTATTAATTCGGTCAGATATGGCATACCATGATGAGCAAAATGCCTTTTTAGGGCGGGGAGAGGGAAAAATATGCAACTAAGTTTTATTTATTTGATCTGCAAGAATAATGCACTCGAATGCATTATAATTAAAACGTATCTTCTGTCAAATTTTCGGATACTTCTCTCGGAATTAATCGGAATTTATCTCCAATTTTCAGCTAACATAAGATTAAAAAAAAAGAAAGAAAAGGGAGCGCCCTTTTACAAGAAATAGGAAGCTATTCCTTGCATTGTCGAATGGGTTTGATATTGACCTCTCCCTTCACCTTCGGTGGAGGGGGTGGCATTGTTTGTTAGAGATTTTTGCATGTCATCGTTTCCTATCGCCCTTTTTAATAAGAGCATTTTATTCTCGAGAGATTTTCATTTTGCTGAATTTTTGTTGTTACCAGCTTCAAAATATGCGAATATTTTCAAAGCATACAGACAGACAAATGCAGTTTTTAATCCCTTCGCTGCTAATGGCACACATAGGTCGCACTAAAAATGTAAAATTAATTTAAATTTTGTTTATTAAAAGTGTTTTTTTTTATCGGTGCTGAGGAGGCTGTATTCGCCCCTCATGTCCTAGTCGCTGAGGCTGAAAAAAATGGAAAAGATTTGTCTAATGCCGAAGCTAGTTTCTTCCTTTTTTATGCGAGTGCTGAGAAAAATATTTTTAAAATCCTTAGTCAAAGGATTGAAAATTAAATATACTTTATTTAGCTACCATAAGTATTTATTCACTACTGTCTTTGTACGATTCAAGGAGAGTTCACTCCACATGTAAGTGTAAATGTTTTTTTTAAAAAGGCAACGTAATTTACAACAAAAATGATAAATGAATAATGAAATGATAATTTTAATTTTACGTCTTGCCATTTACTTATCCATTTTATATATATGCATAGTGTAAAATGAAGTCTCCCGAAAAGCGCCTTTATGTTGAAACTACAAAAACTCGGGGAATAGTGAACTGATAATGAAGATATTTATACCATTTTGTAGAGTATTTATTGGGGAAGGCTTTAGCACTTTTAAAGTCATATCAAAATAAAAAGGGAAGTTTTATTATTGGGATTTTAATTTATCCACGCATGCGCGAAAACCACAAACTGCGCATGGGCAAATAGCAAGAGCTATAGTATGCATATGCGATTCATTTCATTGTTTACATCTGATTTTAAACAGCGATTCAAAATCTCATTATGCCGAAAAGCAGGAAATCCAACCTCGAAATGATCGCCTGTGTTTTGCCTAGGGACATATCCTAATTTTACCATTGTAACAGTCAAAATATTTCTGAAAGTGAGCTTAAAAATTTTTTTTGTAATTATTTTTGATAATTTCTAAACATTTTTTTTTTTTTTTTTGATGTTGCATTGCATGCCCTTGTCATATCGGGTGGAGACTAGACTTAAGTTTAAAGCTATTTTTTATTCTTGGATGCCATGTCATAGGCAACGCCGCGCAGGTGCTGCTAGTTTACACACACACACACACGCACACACACACACACAACTTTTTACTTAAAAGTTTCCAACATAAATAAGGAATATTTAACTGTTTGAATTCTTCCAGTTGAAATTTCCTAAAAACACTCTGAACAACAACAACAACAAATATTGAGGATTTATTTCCAACATAGATATAAAAAACAATTAAAAAATACACTTCGCGCAAATATACATTCATCCAAATATATATTATATTTTGCTAATATCTGCAAAACCTTTTTTTTTTATTTTGGAACAGAAATCACGTAAATGGTATTTATTATTGAATTGAGGAAGAATTATTGTCAATTAAATTGTGCAGTTTTTATTAAAATGAATTCGGTTATGGGAATACTAACATTTATTAAAGCCACGAATTTAACTTTCTAATGCCTTGCTATTTTTTAAAATCCGTTTGTCCCCCCCTCTCCCTTCATACTAGATTATGAACCTTTTTCCTCCCTCTTTCTGTTTCGGAAAGTGGAATTTTATCTGGAGGGGAGTGGGGTGGAGTTGGTAAGTGTTTAATCCAGCGAATTAAATTAAAATGATGGGCATCTCAAAGTTCTAGAAATTTTAGTCTCATTAAATACAGATTTTCAATGAATGCTGTGTGTAACAAGTTTGTGTAATTCGCAGCTCACTTGTGTTTATAATATTGAAATCTTAGATTGTTTTGAAACCTTTTTCATTTCCTTTTTAATCCATTTGAATTGACGACTGCAGGTTAGTTCTTGGCATGACCACGCGAGATCAGATACACAGAATGCTAAAGAAATCGCTTGAATATTTCTGTATTGCTGCAAACATGGACGTTTATGAAAATGCACGCAGTTTTTATTTTATATTTAGTTTCGTGATTTAGTCTTTAAAAGGGGTCGATGTATTGGTAATAGATTTCTCAGGAAGGCTTCTTAAGGTTTAAGAACACGTTTCTTTTCTATATCTGAAGGGAGAATCCGTGATGGGATGAAAAGTAGCAAAACTTGGACCGGCTTATTTGTACTGCAAGAATTGCTTGATAATTAGGAGATAAAGGCAAATGGAAGAAAAAAAAATCCTAAGAGGGCAGCGTTGAAGCTCTCGTACGAAGACAAAAGAGAAAATTAAGTCTCCATTAGGCTACAATTACTTGTTTTAAATATTTAAGTAAATAAAAATTAAATTAATGCTTTGTCAAGAATCATTTTTTCAATTTCAAAATTTAAATGCTTGAGCACTGTAATGTTCATTCCATTTAGAAAATACAGAAAGATCACTGCCCTGTTATAATTTTATATTGTCAAAAAAATCGAATAAAAAATGAAAATAGAGGATAGCAATTTTATTAAGTTGATATACAATATTACGTAAATAGCACAAGCTTAAAGAGGAATTTAAAAGCGCAGAATGCTCAGTTCACGTTACTTTTTGATCAATACAATTACGTACAAGAAGGCCTCAAGTAGTCAAAATCACCACTGGCTGTCGTCGTTTTCCCGAGCATCACGCCTCCCACAGAAATGTCACTACATATTTCCGAATGAGCGCTTGCCTCCTCATCCCCCCTCCCCTCGGAAAGGTGGAGGGCAGAAAATACCTGTCCAGACAAAACAGGCGTTGAAAGGACGCTCATCGTCCGTCGCCACGATTCACTGACCAACAAAGGACTTCACAGCCGCCATCCATCCTGGATCGCGCCGACGGGCAGTGCCGGTGACACGAAAGCCGTCATTTTGGCACATCAAAGGTCGCTTCTTACCTGCAGCGGACCTGTTGCTCTGACGTGAGCGGCGGTTACAGATAAAGAATGGTGGCTGAATGATGATCATTAAAAGGTATCTTCCCGGAGTGGTTTTTTTAAAAAATTGTTGTCACTTTATTTTATTTCCGTTCCTTTCAGCAACATTTCTTGTGAGATTTTTGTAAGTGTCCGAAAAGGAAATGCTCGTAAATCTCTCAGGGGATAACACGGGCATAAGAGTGAGTGAGAGCAATTTAAACGGGGATTAAACTGATAAAATATTTCCGCTATAAGCGGGTTCTTAAAGTAACGTTGGATTTTTCATACATTATTCGTTCGACTCATAATCGTAGAAATCCTTTCATATTAAAGTCAGGTGCTTTATCATCAACATTGACCAGAATGAAAAAATAAAACAAATCCTATGTGCTAAGAGCTTTTTTACAATATGTTAAACGTTTAATTCCAAAACCAATGGAATTGAACATTTTGCAATTTTATCCTAATTAATTCTTTAACTCTTAGCTTAATTCAGCCCATATCAAAGTCATTCTAAAATATTCTCTTATTCTCTGATCCCATTCCACTCTTTCTATTTAACTAAATCAATTGAAGCCTTATAAAACTGCTGTGTCCACGGTTCCCACGTCCCGAGTGAAGGGATAGAGAATCGATGGTGTAAACAGATTCTTCTAAAGGATCTCTGCATGTGAGAATTTCTATCAGAATCGACACGGGCCAGCTTTATTAGATTGCCCTGGTATATAATACTAAAAATAAATGATTTCATTCTTTTTTTAAAAACCTTTTTCTACTTTTTGAACTATTTGTACATAAGGCATGCCTGACGAAATGTAATAAAACGAACTTTGAAAAATTGGAAAGTCTCTCCACTGTCTTCGAAACTACCTTCTGCTTCAAACTCAAAATTGACATTTTCAAACATGCAAAAATATGATTCTTACATTTAAAGGAAAATTCTTCTTTTATCGAACCTGAAAATTTAATCATCCATCTGAGGAGGGTTCCACGAGCACTTGGTGGTTGAGCTTCTTAAGTCAGTGTGTTGGCACGTCTTCCCTCCTGGAAGTTAAATAAAAGAAGAAGAAGAGAGCTTTTTTCTCCACGTTTTACTACGCATCCACAGAGGAAAAGATTGCGAACTGTCTTTTAGATGGTTTCTGGTGGCGACAGAATCGTCCGAAACTCTCGAGAACCCGGCCTGCCACCCCCGCGATATTCCCTCCTCGTTCCTATCCAACGCGAACACACCTCCGTGATCTGCAGAACGACCGATGAAGAATTTTAGTTCATATCAACGAGTGAGTGAAGTGAAATAATTAATTACTAACATTAATGCTACTAATTAATTACTAAAGCAAATCCATTTAATTAGGATGAGTGAATATGATGAAAGATTAGCATCCATTATATAATGTGCATTTATATATTTATGTATATAAATATGTTCCTAACATTAGGAGAGCAGGTTGTTCCCGCTTCTCCTGGCGGAGAGCAGATCTTTGTCATCGTTGCTGAAGCGCGATCAATTGCGCTCTTGAAATGCTTTCGCGATGGAAGTCCGTTTTCGGTGCATCGCTATTCTCGAGAGGACGACCCTCGCAGCGGGAATCCATCAGAAAACACTCGGAGATGGCTCTGGGACAGAAATCCGACGCGCCGAGCACTTCAGAAATGACAAAATAATCAGGCGTCATGGATTAACGGTAGTCAGTCACTTTGCGGCTACCTGAACAACAATTTTTGTTGCGCCCACCTCGCCCATCCCCTCTCCCTCCCCCCGAGGCAGAAGGCTCTGATCCCTTTGATAGATGGGCAAGTGGCCCGTTTGCTCAGATTGGAGATGATTTGAAGCTTCCCTCAAAGCAGCGCTGCCCTGTCGGCTGTTTCATGACCGGATTCGGAAAATGGGTTTTCCCTTGCTTTTTTTTCTCACTTCTATCTCTTGTTTTTTAATTGAAAACAATAATAATACTAATAAGCAACTCATAAAACAAGCTTTTATTATGATTCTGAAAAAAATATTTTTTTTATTGTAACAATTGTTTACTTCTTATACTTTACTCTATAATTCTTTACCGTAAATATCATCGGTTCTTCTAAATAATATTTCTCAGATTCATTCTTAACCACTTCGCATACAATGACGTGTCTGACACGCGCATCAAATTACTGAATTTTTATGTTCAAGTCTGCAATTAAGCCTCAGAATTAAGTATTCAAATACGAAAAAATCAATATGAAACGATTTGGTATCCCAAATGCTCGATATATTATTTAAAAAAAATCAAATGAACAATAAATTACCAAAATAGGATGAGTTATCTAATTAGAAAGTGAAATACATTCGTATGTCAAGTGGTTAAATGAGGATGAATGAATTTTTTGAAAGCTAAATTAATTTATAATTAAAATGTGAAATCTATATTAATAAAAATGCAACTCGAAATGCGTTGCTAAGCGCAAAACTGGAGAACGGCTTGACCGATTCGGCTACTTTTTAAAAAGTATTTTCGTTAAGACACGAGGATGGTTCTTATGGAGAGAAAAAATGAAAAAACTGCGTGGAAAATAGTTAAAACGACACTTTTCTTACTTTCCCGCCAAAAATCTTCATTTCCTTCCCCCCCACCAACTGAGTTAGATAGCAGGAAGTAATAAATTATGATTTGTTTAGGAAGAAATATGCAAAGTCAGTTGGTTTTCATTCATAGATAACGGGATGTTTAAAAAAGAAAGAAAATAGTTGCTTTTATTATTAGTCGGTATGAATATTTAATCTATGCCTGCTCAAAATAAAGTCTGGGCAGGGAAGAAAAAAAGAAAGAAAAGAAGGGTGTGTGTTTGTCACCATTATTTCCTCTGTGCGCGGCATTTTCCAAGCTGTTTTTAAACTTTCGCATCTCTTGAAATCCAATTGTGTCTTTATTTGTTTAGTGTGTTTACATTTATGGAAATTTGAATCTCATTATTCTATAAAAACGTAGAATTTTAGACCTTTCCCTCCACCATTTAAGTAAAATATCAATTTCGGGACAAACATTGCTCGAATAGAAAGAGAAAGATGAGTAGTACAATGAACAGAACATCTGAAGAAAATAACAATATAAATGAATTATATGATTATCAAAATTTATTTGGTTTAAAAATATTTTGGTAAAAAACCTGTTATGAGACACAGCTACATAAAATATTATATGAAAATTTTAACGAGCATTAATACTGGCGAACCGACTGGTTGCCAAAGGCGGCTAGTTGATAAATAAAATCTGAATCTATTATTTTAATCTGAAAATGAAGATTAAAATGTCGGAATGCCACCGAGAGCACACAAGTGTACAAAATTTCTAACACATCCGGCGTAAAATGAAGTACGCATCCGTTTTTTGTGGAAAGGAAACAAGTTAAATTAAAGAAGAAAATTTTTTTTTATGAAATCTTCGGTCGTTTATTTCAAGTTATCATGTGAGAGCATTATAATTTTTTAAGCCATTACTTGTCTTAATTCATTTAAGTCATTACCAATTTAAACCAGTCTGAAACAATTATCAGTCTTCTCTATCGGTTTCTCTCCTCCTCCCTGCTCTCTGAATATATATATATATATATATATA
>JAOUZG010050521.1:1630085-1668234 GCA_026289955.1 Argiope argentata | reverse complement strand
TATATATATATATATATATATATATATATAAACTTTATGCCCTATAAGTCATATTTAATAAAATATTCTTTATTCATTGATAAGAAGAAGATCCACTCTTTTGCGTCAAAAACATCCACGTAAAATAATCTATTTTTTTTTAAATGCGTTTGATTTTATATAATTTTATTGCCCCCCGGTGGGCACCTTGTAACTGGTGATGAGATGCTTCCGGTATAGTGGTTGGCTCTCGCCAACTCGGCGGGTACATAAACAGGTGGGGGTTAGACTCTCCCCATCGATGACGGGAAGTACTTCCTTCGGGGAGGGTTGTAACTTGACCGGTGACAGCCATTAGGTCTCAACCACAGTTCCCACATTTTGCTGTAGCGGCGGTCCGGTCATTCAGTGTCGATGTTTAATCTGTGTGACTTCGTGGTGGGTGAGGGAGTCTGTTCTATGACTTATACAACTTTATTAACCACCTTGAGGAAAACAGAACTATCAGTACTTGAAGTCTCTCTATGATTTATGGCTCTAAGAAATAGAAATTGTTGATTATCGAAAAATAAAAATATTCTAAGATATATCAATCAGTTAAATTTGGAGAAGAGGTTAAAAATATTTTTTTAATCTAAAAGCTGGAGAGTTAAGAATATTTCATTCATTTCATTCTTAGTGAATTAATATTTGAAAACACTGCGTTAACCTCGAGTGTCATCCACTAAAAATTAAAAAATATGTATTTGAATACGAGTGGATGAATAAAAGTATTATTAACGCCTGAAAATTCGGACACGATATATTAATATATATATAAGGAGAGTGTGAGCTAATAGTAGGGATTGAAAAATACCCTAGAAAAATCTTTTCGATATTTATTGTTTCTCGTGCCATTCCACATTTTAATTACCATCCCTCTTGACCAGAACCATCTCAGGGAGCAATAATATTATCTCTGGCACCTGTGATCCTTAATGGCGCTCCGGACTCGCCCCTCTTCACGGAACAAAGCCGCCCGGAGAGCGAGACCGCCACTTCAAAGTGAGTGGCATGCGATGACACTGTAATTGAGAGCGACCGCGAGTCATTACCCCATCGCCCACCGTCCCCTCCATTCGTTTCCTTCAGAGACAAACTCACGTCTGGCGTTTCCATCAAAATACAATTCCGATTCTCCCCATTTTTTTAAAAACTACTTCCTCCATTCCAGTGAAACGGCTTCAACACAGGCATTACATTTTTCCAGCAGATAAAAATCAGCTTTCAAAGTCTCTTTAAATGTCCGGTTGTCTGTTCGTTCGTGCCTTCGTGTGTGGCAAGGATACTTCAAGATCGTTTTAAAAGTGGTGAAGTTTAATTACGGGGTACAGCGGGCCCTTTCGAACGGAATTGACGAGCGTCGCACCCACTTAAATACCCAATCGGAATGTCGCGTGATTGAAGTATTGATTCCCAGAATTCCTCGAATTCGGGTTGTCCTGAGAGGACCGTGATTGTCTCCGAGCTTCGATGCCAGGTGACGTTCCATTCATTTCAAATGCCATCCTATGTTGATTTAGAATGAGCTCATAGCTAGCGATAATCACCATCTACGATTTCATACTTTGATTCGACCATTTCGCTCCATTTAAAATAATTTGACACGATCATTTCAGTGATGACGGGGGGGGGGGGGGAGGAATTTGTCTGACGCTGATGATAACATTTTTTTAAGGAATTCTTTCAGAAAAAAGCGCGTGGATGATTTCGATTGCAATTTCTTTTGGTACAAAAATTTCGTCAAGGCGTATCCCCCAGTCCCTTTTTTCATTGCTCTGAACGTATCCTTGAAATAAGTAAATGAGCAAATCAATAAATAAAGTACTACATGATAAAAATAAGCAGAAAAGAATTTTCATTTAGAGAGAGAAAAATGAATTTTTAAATTAAAATATTAAAGACAACCTCGCTTAATACATTCGTGACCGTGGACGCAAACACTGAACATTTCTTAAAACCTTCATTATTCAACATTTCTTGAAGACTCAGCAAAAGTGTTGAAAAAGGTTTGTGGTCCCATCGCCGATGAGAGGATGTATTTCCTTCGCCAAAGAGATATTCGGAATGAAATCTATTCTGCGCGGTCAGTTCATCTATGTCATAATGTGTGGTTATTCGACCTCGCCTACATCCGGTCAAGATGGCACAGAACGACTTTTTACGTTAATCATATTAATAGGATATAAAAAGAGAATTTTAGAGAATTATTGCAATAATTTAATGGTTAATGAATGGCAGTCTTAAAGGTTGGATGAATGCTAATTACAATTACGCTTAACAATAATTTATAGAGTTACAAACTATCAAAAGTCCGAAGATTAAAAATCTTTGAGTTCGCGAATTAATGCAGTAACTTTAATATAAAAAATGAGGGTATTAAATAGATAAAATGCTACTTTCACAACCGGTTCGTTTAAAATAGCAACAGTCAATGTAAAGCTCTTTAGTTTACAAAGAACTGATTTTTTTTTCTGTTAAAAAAAGTTTATTTATTTCAAACAATGTAAAGAATGCAATTTAAATTAATCAGGCCAAATCAGCAATCAAAACAAAAGAACTTAAAGCCATAGATCTGCTAAGGTCTTTGATAAAAATCGAACTTTTGACTACGAGCTCCTACACTTTTGATTTGGTATTTTGAAGAAAAAAAAGTATTTATACTTTAAAGAATAATAATGCAGTTTAGAAATTAATTAAATTTCTAAACTGCATTATTAAAACTGAAATTAATTAAATTTCTAATCTAAGAGCTTTGTTTTGTATGGACTCAACGCAAAATTAAATGGTGACGGTTTGAGGGACTTGGATAACATTTACATTTTTAGTGTTAAACACTTTTAGATAAAGAAAACTATTGTAAAAAAAATGAAAGAAAGGCAGGGGAAAAGTATTGATAGGCATTCCTAAAATATAACTATGATTCGATCAATTTTCCTAAATATGGTAACTTGAAACAAAATGTTGTCAAGATTATTGGAAAGAGAAAAAAAAATCTATGTGTTCATTTAATGCCAGGGGATACGGACTCCTCGTGTCCCAACGAGTGTGACGCAAGGCTCACGGACGCAGGCCAGCTCTCTGTTGACAGCGGAAGAGACTTCAAGTGTAGAATAAGGAATCATATTTTATATGCGAGCCCAAACCTCTTTCTAGAAACTCTTCTAAGACCAAGCAGAATTCTTTCACATTTACTTGAAACGTGTTTGTACTTAAAATTCTACCACTAGATTTATAATTCGAAAGTTAATTCAATTTGAGCTGTTTAGGAAAAATTAGCTGACTGTTTCAAGATAAAATATTCGATATAAATATTATTGTTAGATTTTTTTTAATATTTAGAAAAGATAAAAAGTTTAGATAAGATAAATAAAGCAATTTACTATTGTAACAATGAAAATTACAAAGACTTTTATGGGTGTTGATAAGGGATATATTATTGCAAGAAATTTAAAGATAATTGAATCACATTTTTTAATGCAGCAAAGAACAAAATTTAGAATGAGAGAAAAGTTAAATACTAAAAAAATATATATCTTTATTTCTATTGGCTAGGGCTTAGATATTTTTATTTTAAAATTATTTTGAAAATAACCCTGATCATTGGAAAGAATAGAAATTAAGAATTATTAAAAAGCTAAAGATTAGAATTGATACTAATAATAGTATATTTAAATACGAAAGCTCTTTTTGCTAAAAAAATTTGCTAAAGAAAGAAATTGGAAAGAATATTATTATTGTAGTAGACAAAACAGCTATTAATTTCAGTTTAATTTGTAAATACTGCTTTAATTTATTAATTAACGAATGTAATTCTAAGTCAATGTATATTTTCGATAAGAATGATAAAAAAAATCAAACAAAAATTATAACTTTCGGGGAAAAAAGAAAAAAGATGGGTAGTCATAATTACCATACAGGAAAACCTTTTTTAAAATATTTGAAAACTACTCTTACTGAAATTAAAAATAAGAATAACTTTATAATTTAGAAATTATAAAAAAAAAATGTTGCCAATTCTTACATACAGTATACAGTAATTTCCTACGTACAGTAATTGCGAGTCATTCTTTTTTTTATCGAAAATATCACCATTGAAGCTTATTTTGAAATGTTAGACGATGTCATCCCATTCTTTTACATGACATAGATAAGCGACTATTGTTTTATGCAAGATGATGCTAGACCCCAGCAAAACTTCGATCTTTTAGACATTTTCACGATAGACAGATCGGGTTGGATTCCATTACGAAAATAGGCAAGGATGTTGAGCGGTAGTCTTACTCTCCGGATCTTAATCAGTACGACTATCTTTTATGCAGACGTCTGGAAAACACAGCGTATCTCACACAGTTCTCAACATCGGACGGCTTGAGAGCTGTAAATGAAACCAAGGTCAAGGAAATTGAAACAGACGTTTTGCAGAAAGCAGTTGCGAATTTCGATTCCAGATTTCGCCTTGTCATTTGTTCGAACCACCGACATTTCGAAAAAATCTGTTGGATTGAAATTCTCAATAAACATTTACTTTCACTTGGTTTTCTTATCATTTCTACAAATTTCCACAACACAAGCTTCGCACCTCAATTAGATTATGACGCTTCATCCGGGGCGCCGTATGTCATGCATCCAAATACTCGAATCCAATACTGCTCTATCCGAATCTGCAAATATTAGATACTGCATACCTAGGTGGGATACCCTGTATTTATACTAATTATCTTCCAAAAATCTCAAATTTTTCAAATTTTCGGGTCAAGGGGGGTCATTTCTCGGACTAAAATCAGGTCCTCAACAGAAAAAAGAGATAACTAGGATTGAATTCCTGCTTGTAGATGAGTCTTGATAAAATCACCAAGCAGGAATCATAATTTTTTCTTTAGCTTTCGAATTTATTCCATTTTAATCCACGACAATCTTGAAGCTTAATGATAACTTCAACTTTGGTGTTGCACCAGATTAAATTTAAAACGGCATTTCTTTTCTCAAAAACTTTAAATATAACTGCAAATAAAACCTATTTAATCTTTGACATTCTGTTGTACGAGCTCCTTATTTTGGAGAGTAATGGGGGGGGGGACAAAAGTTGCATTTTAGCAATATTAGGATAGCCCAAAGAAAGGGCAGAATCAGAAAAAAAAGTGCTAGATAATCAGAAAAAAGTGCTAGATAACATTTTATAGCTGTAATCATTTAGTTACGGCTTGTTTTCTTGAAGAAAAAAGTGAAAAGAAATGAAACGGCTTTTTTTCCTTCACTTTTTACCAGAGTATTCAAAATGAATTTATTTTAGAACATGGTTAAATTTTTTATATTATTATGGAGAAAAGATTTGGTATGGCTGTCTTCTCTGTCACATCTTCTACATCCAGTATTATTTGAGAAAAAGACTGAACCTCTTAGTAGGACACATCGGAAATTTTCCCTTTCTGCTTTCAATACAGGAAGGGCGATGCACATAGTTCTGATTTTTTCACGATTAAGAATCACGCTGAATGGTTGCCTTTGCGTTTCGCTGCCCGATGTTATATTCCAAGTGCTTGTGATTTGAGGATGTTTAAACTAGAAACTGCCTCTTCTCGTCCATGACACCAGACTTGGATTAGTTGGAATCGTTCAACATCATTCGGCATTTGAAAACACGCTCCCCCCTTTGTTGTATAATATTGCTACTCTTAATTAATAGATTCAGAATTATCCTGCAGAAAGCGATTCTGATTTTAATTTTGAAATTTCCTAGATTCGTGAAACCCGCTGAACTACAGATCAATAAGATGACGGGGTTCTGCAAGACTTTGGAACACGGGGTCAATGCACGCACAACTTTTGAACTAGAGAAACGAGGATTTTCTCCAAGTTCAAAGTGGTGCTCGATCTATCTTGGATAACTCAAAATGTACATACACAACGCATTTGTCAGGAGAAACCACCTGTCAGTCTCTCTATTTTTTAAAATTCTTATCATTTTATTTTATTTTAGGGTGCTCCATAGAAAAAGATGCTAATTGTTACTATTTTAATCATTAACTTAAAGCAACTATTGATTCATTTGCCGCAAGAAAACTTTTAGCCAAACGTCTGCCAAGATATGGCAGAAATCTACTCGGGCGACAGTTGCAAGCTGCTGTAAACCAGACAACGCCTTGGTGCGATATGAACGGGCTCACAAGTTCCCTTTGGGAATGTTTCTGTCTCCATATCATCAAGAAGCCAAACAAGGATTTAGATTCAATTATTTCCACGCGAATCGTCACTACTCTTAGGGTGAATGGCAAAGTTTTTAGACTTGCTTTTGCCAACTTTGTATTTGCGTAATAAGATTTTTTTTAAAGCCACCCATCAGCACTTTAATCCGTTGGTTAAAAGTCGGGGAACTTGGTAGGAATTGCTGAGAAGATATTTATGCAATATATGCATCCGTTTTACTTTTTCTTTTAAAGAATTCCACCATACTTTTTGAAATAGGACTCGTGACTTAGTCTATGTAGTTTCTCCCTTCGAAAAACATTGAAATTTTGAAAAATGGCATTCCTGCTGTAAATAGGACTTGAAACATCAGACACTGTCTTCATTTTCACGTTTTTTCCCACTCTTCTTATTTGTATTCCTCGGCCGTTGGGGAATCATAAATCTCTTGATGAAACTTAATATGTATTGACGGAAACAAGATAATTTTCTTTTCATTTTTGTTAGTAAATAGCAGACTTTTATTGCAGTCGTACAGATCACGCTTTATCAGGACTCATAACGCACTTTGACTTATCTCCTGTTAAATTGCTTTAATTCATATTTCTGTAAATGGTTTTTCGAAAGGCCACCACAAAAGCTAATGAAAAATTTTTTTTACTCTTTTTAAATTGTCAATGCTTTATTATTACCTTTTTATGTATTTCAAAACCAAAAAATGGATTTCTGAGCATGCGGAGTTTTTCTTCTTATCGGTGATTTCGCTTTAAAAATATTTGAAAACAGTGAGCATCTTTTCTGGAGGATTTGGATGGAGTCTTCCTTCCATGCGCGAGTAATGACGGATGCATTTCCTCTTTTCTGTCAACAATGCTGTTCATTTTATTATTCGATACACGGTCTGTTTCTATTGGCTATTTTGAAAGAGGAGTAAAAATAGCGGCAGACAAAAGTAGAGAAAGTGAAAACATTTAAAATTAACGGACGATATTTCACATTTCGAATAATAAGCTGCAATTGGAAATTTTTACTTCTATAGATTTGATTAAAAAAATGTGTCAAAATCGTTCTAAAATTGTGTAAATTGGTCGTCAAAGCCGGCTTATATTAAATATTTTAAAATTTAAATAAGAATTAAGAGACATGTATATGAATTATTATACCCTTTTAGGTAAAAATGTTTGCATAGTTCTCTCTCTATATATTTTAAATTTAGATTTTGGTAGCACATTTAATATTGAAATTGCAAGGTAAAAATGACGAATATTAAAGCGTCCATATAAAAATATTTTCTTAAATGACAATATTTCTAGTCTTTGTTATTGAATACCTCTATTTTTATCTTTACTTATACTTAATCGCCTTTGGTGACCAGCTACTACTTCAGGGATATAGTTTACCTTTGTTTTCAATGAAATCGTTTAAATAAATGGCATCGTGAGAGTGTTAGTTATTAAAGATACGTTACATTAATTATTTTACCTACTGCCTATTCGTTGTGTATCTCAAGTTTTTTAATGAAAACCCGTTCCATAGCATTGTTGCGCTATTAAAATGAAAATGTCTTTAATCCATCGTATGAATTCAACGGCACTGATACATCGTTTTTTTTTTATGTCTCATAAACTACTTGGATGTTAAATATAATTTTTTTTTCTTTTTTAACAATGGAAGAAGATCCCGCGATCGAATACCTGACGAAGCAGTGAAAACAGTTTGTTTTCAGAAGACTGCAATGTTGGTGGGTAAAAAATACTTTTAGAAAATTTTCGGAATTCAACGGGACTTCACCTGATTATTAAATGGGCGTAATTGAAAAGGCAATATGTTAAATTTTGATACAGTTCAATTTTTTGTGCAATAATATTTTTGGAAATCTAAGCGATAATTCCCCCCAAAAAAATCAGCTTAACTTTGAATTAATTAAAAGGTTCTTAATCGTTCCGTAGATGCTTGTTTCCATCCTCCGAGATGTGCGCGTGCCAACTTTCGTGGCTGCAAGTCGGCGGGTATCGCCAACACGCACGCGCAATTTTCTTGAATTTAGACGATTTTTTAAATACTTTTTCCCTAATTTCTATCACTAGATTATATTATTGCCCCGAGATTCTGTTTTTATTATTTCATCAAATATTTAATGGCGTTCCCAACCCATTGTTGAAAACTGAAGAAGATGAATTCTGCTTGTGCAATTTACCAGTCAGTGATCTCTATAAAACTGCCTCGGGTTCTCTTTAGAGATATTAAAAAGAGACACCTTGCTCGGTATTGACACTCAATAATTAAGAAATACCAATTTTTATTAGAATTTAGCGTTTTTACCATTTTTTAGCGACATACGATTAATACTATCCGAAAACCAAAATTGTATCCTAAAGGCGTTTTCAACAGAAGATAAACGGAGAAAATAAATTATTTTCTTTGATAGTAGATGACCATGTTCGGAAAATTTATTATATTAATGCATTTCTGTTAATTTATTGAAATAGAATATATTCTGAGTAAACTAAATGAGAAGGGAAAAAAATTCCGGAATGTCGAAAGTTTTAAGTCCAGAGCATATTATCAAATGAGAAAATGATGTTGTTTTGGTTTGAGATTTTTGAAGCCTCAAAACGCATAGACAACAAATTGACGATTTATCACTTTTGAGGCATTCATTTTTCGTTTTTAAGATTATTAGAAAATAATACATAATGTGGTCACATTATGTATTTTTTTTATATATCGCCAGTTAAATTTACAACTTGATTTCCAAATTATTCATTCTCTGAATTCTTACGAATTGTCTTAATCATTTTAAATCATTCACCAGTTTAAAATACTCACGGGACTGTCAATCAGGCACGCGTTGCTATTTAGAAAAACGGTGGGTTTTTTCTCATCTCAAAATCCGTCGAGCTCCAATACTTTGTTTGCTTTCAAGAAAAATTGAAAATGAAAGTTTTAAAAAATCACACACACGTATATATAAAGAGAGAGATGGAAACCGATAGAGAAGTCTCGTGATTGTTTCAAGCAGCTTTAAGCTACTTTATGGCTTAAATTAATTAAGACAAATAATGACTTAAAAAATGCTAATATTCTTACATGTTAACTTGAAATTTGCGATCGTGGATTTCATTTTTATATTTATGTTTTTTTTTAAATCATGAGAACATTTTGTTGTTTTGGTTTGAGTTTTTTGAAGCCTCAAAATGCGTAGGCAACAGAATGGTATCCATTTTTGTTACAATTGATTTCATATTCTAATAAGTTTTTCTCCCTTATTCGCACGACGTCGTTACATTCAGAGTCCATTTCTCTTTTGCTCAATTCTGCAGATAAAACATATTTTATTTGTTGCCTTCCTTACGTCATTTTGCCATTGTTAACAGATGAATTTGATTTTAATTGTGAGCGCTGGTATTTATTCCCAGTTCCCGGATAGGGTGAGTTCAACGAGATTTTTGACGAGAATATTAAAGTAGTTGCTTGTATAATTTAAATAAAGAGAATCACCAAATTGAATAAATATAAACACTTTATTTTGATTTAAATAGGAAAATAATTCATAAGGCACATAAAGTTATTTACAAAGACGCTTTTCTCGCAACTTTCTGGAAAATGTCAGCTGAATTCGTCGATAAAACGAACATACACCGAAATAAAACCTTTACAAATGAAACAAAACGTCCAATACATTTTACGTCACTATTCGCAACTTTGAAAGGAAATATTTAAAATTTTAAACAATCTCGAAGGTTGAAAAGAAAATGAATCCTTTATACTTTGCTCCTTCACTCTGCAGCTTTCGAGAGAAAGAAATTTTAGCAAAAACTGCCACTATTGACCAATGGTGAAGTTTCGAGCAGGGTTTTAAAATCCAGTTTTCAAGCATCGAGCCGCTGATTTCAGTTTCATCCATCCCCCATTTGGCCTATTTCTTAATCTTATGTTTCCAAACTCGCACAATTCTGGCAATGAAGGAGAGTGACAAATGCAAGAAAATAAGTTAATAATAAAACATAACTGACTAACTAAAAATTAGTCATTAAAACACCTTCGCCAATTCTGTCAAACGTGTCATTTTTTTTAAAGAATACAATCCATTGTTAATTTACTTAAGATCAAATTTAGAAGGACACAAACGCAAGCAACTGAAATTTACTTTAATATTCTTTTTTGAAGTCTTAAAGACGAAATGTCAAATAAAGGAAGCAGGAATAGAAACAGAAAAATTAAGATGCGCGAGAATTTAAAGGAGGGTTTATAAACTCGTTTAAAGTTTGAAAAATATTTCTGCTACAGACAAGTAAAAGCTGATAATGATGCGCAGACAGTTGCGATGAAATTTAGGACAGGGTCTTTGAGCTGCAGCCGAAGGAATTCTCGCATCAAATCAGTTTCACTCACTATTATATTCTTTGGCATCAACATTTTTTCTCTGTCGAAATACTGCATTGAACTGGTATTCGATGGACTAAAATAAGAGCACGTAATGCATTAGCGAAACTCTTAAGTGGCGATTCTTCGCAGCTGGGTCCATTCCGATCAGCGCATCCACATTCTATGATATACACGCTATACTGTCTCAGTACCTAATGGGATCTCATAAAACGTCACGCACGGTTCACAGTTGAATTTCATACTGCTTCGTAAAAAGCAAGAGAGATCCGTAAACTGTTCTTGATAATCCAGCTCGTGAGATTCAGGACCTGTTTGAATGATCATTATCAACAGCCAACCTAAGACTAAGTAAATAAGGTAGAATTGTCGTAGTGATAAACACAGATTTATCGTTTAAGAACAATAAATCCTTTGACAAAGTGTTATTGTTAAGGAACCAATAAATCCTTTGACAAAGTGTTATTGTTAAGGAACCAATAAATCCTTAACAATAACACTTTGTCAGCCCTGCAGCTACAGCCAATATTGTCTTCAATTCAGCCGACATGTCATGAAATCTCGGTGCCTTCAGTTCTGGTGTCTTATTTTCGTGTCACAGACATGTTGTAATGCATACAGTGATCCTTAGCTGAAACAGAATAACCAATGATTGTTAAAATTCTTCAAATAAAACTTAACAATCAACGCATTAATGTTTTTAGTCATAGGAAAACGGATAGTAGATTCATTACGAAAAGAACATGTGACAAATTTTTGGTAAAAGAAGCGGACGATTTCTTGTAAAATCCAATAACGTAAAATTTTTTTATACATATGTCCATTTTTTTCCAAACTCTTATGCACACGTTCATTTTGTGCGTGTGCGTGCGAGTGTTCGACCTTTTCCACGCATAATACTGTTTTGAAAATAGGTTTCAATTTGCAATCGTGAAGGATTGTTTCAACTAACGAGCATGCACTAAAAATGCATGAAACACAAGCTTCTAACGTCCATCGTGCCAAGGCCTCCAAACATTCTCAACCATATGATTACTGTAGATGTCATTCACAGCTGGCCTAGGGTATTGCCTCGTTGCTTCTCCGCCTCTCCGGAGATTGGTCGCCAAATTCAGCGGCCCCTGGAGATTTTGCAGAGGTTGGCACATCACGGGTTTGGTACACACATTGTTGTTTGCAGCCACCGACACAGGGTTGTGGACGGAAAACGGTTTCGAAGAGACGGGCTGCGAGTTGGATGAGGCGTCCTGCTCGGTGTCCGTGAAGGGGCTGCTCGAGGAGTATTCCATTTGGCAGGGTTCCACCCCGATGGATGCGGGAGTTTGGCTCCTGCTGTTGCTCGAGCACGAGGAAGACGTATCGTCCATGCTGGCACTGACCAGATCCGTGTAGCTGGTGGGGCTGCAGCGAGGGCTGTTGAGATGGCACATGAGGCGAGATTTCAGCTCTTGGCTTTCGCATTCCAAGAATCGACACACTTCATTCAGACACTCCTTATACCCTGCATTGAAGCCATTCGTATCGTTTTCCGGGCGAAGTTTTTCTGAAACATTATAAAAAAATACATTCTTATTTGATCATTTCGGCAATGCTTTCATTTAAAATGCAAGGTAGCAAAATTACACATCACGAAACGAAATACATCCCCTCGTTGAAAATAATTTCTTTCCATAGTGATGATGCACTGACTAATGGGATCACTTGATGAATGTTAATTGCTTGAAGGTTTGAATTTTATAATCGATGCACATTTCTTAAAATGCATTCTCATAAAGTGCTTATTGTGAAAAGACACGTACATCGCCTGAATTAATTATTTCATAAAAAGAAAAGAAAGTCATTCCAAAAAGATTGTTTTAGGGTATCAGAGGAAAAAGTGTTTTCTGCTATAAGAGCATATAGGATTTAAACAGCTCCACTGCATTATGAGCAATTTAAAGCCTTAGAATAATTCTATCGTAACTCGCATCTGCCCCGAAAGTTTTGTCTGTCGCTGAGCAACTCCGACCCTTTCTTGTAAGAGGGAACGAGGCGATTTGAAGCAGAAATAGAAAAGCCCTCCTTTCTCTTTCGTTCTATTCTAAATTCTATTTCTTCTAAAATTCTATTTTTTTTTGTTTATAATTGTTTATTATTGCCAGCACTATTGCAAATTCAGATAATTTTGAATCATTAAAATGTCCTGATTTTCCAATTCAAAAAAAAAAAAAAAAACACAATTTGAAATTGCACTTAATCTTAACGAAATGTTAAAAATTGAAGTCTTAACGAAATGTTAAAAATTGAAGAAATACGGAAATCTGCTGATATGAGCTAGACAGCAGATCACAATGCATACTCATTAGAATGGGAGGGGCAGAGAGAGAAAGTGAGATTTGAAATTAGAAAAATATTGTTTTAAATATTTCTTTTAAATGTTTTTAACAATAATGAATATAGATGAAGAATTTCACAAAAAATAAAAGGTTTAATCTAAGCAATTACCTCATAGAAACAGAAACGATAACACTATTTTTCTATTTATGATGGCACTATTTATATAGGAAAGCATCGAGGTTTTTCAAAAAGACTCTTACTCTACGAGAAAACTGAGTTGAAACGATGTATTTTTCATCCACAAACATTTTTTTCTCATTATCTCTAATTTTTTTTATCTGCTTGCCATTTAACGTTTCAAATGCTCCACTTCATAAGCATTTGGTCATACATATATTAATGTTAACGCCTATTAATCTTTTGAAGTCCATTACCAAAACTAACGCCTTCCTCCACACTTTTCCTTAGGAAAATCCTTCACTCGGTTACATGTTATAATCAACGCAAATATCAATGATGCATAAAAAAAGATAATAGAAAAAGAATCGCATTGACTGAAGTTATTTAAATGGCCAAATTCATGATGGGACTGTATTCAATTGGTCCCAATTCTTAAATACAGTTAATAATGTTTTTTTTTTTTTTAAAAATTGGAGTGTTCTTTAAATGAGCAAATTTTTCTAACCAGTAATGTCTCTTACCAGTATTTAAGCAATTGCATTCATCAAAACATGAGAAAGATGATAGCTGCATTGCTACAAAGTCATTAGAAAAAATATTCAGACACCAAATTAATTATAAAAAACATGAAAATCAGGCCCACATCGGCAGTTGCTAAAGGGGAAAGGGCTTTTTAAAATCGAATCTGACGAGTCTGCATTTTGAACAGACTCACCCCTAAAACATTTCCGATTCCTCCGGATGCACCTTTCGCAAGGACCAGGAACTCCATCTGTTTATTTTTTGGTTTCATTGTAAATGGTGAAAACAAATGGAGTGACGAGAAGGGTATGAAATTCCATTCTCATTTCGTAAGATGTGTTAAAGTAGAAGAGAAAGAAGGCCATGAATCGCATTTTCTTTCCAAATACAAACTTGATTTGAACAAAACTGGAGAGAGAAATATTATCCGGAAGGGCATTTGATGAGAATTTATACAGAGAAATGAAAACTTGCGTCTTTCATTCATCAGATATATCTATATGTATTCCATTGATTCCTTTCATAATAAAAAAAGAATGCAGCAATTAATAGAAAAGAACGACGAGAAATACTTTCTTTGGTGTGTTTTCTCCGTCCTTCACCCTACGGAGAGAAATGATCAACGAGGGAACGATTACATTTAACATGATTAATCATCTAATCAGATACGATAGGAGAAATTCTTTAAGATGATTCGATATATTCACCTCTTTCATTCATCTTCTTGACGTATTCGACCGTCATTTCCAATATGTCAGCTTTTTCCAGCTTTGGCGGCCTGGCATTCTGAAAAGGAAAAAAAGAGTGATCATTCGTATTTTACAATACAACGATGCTCGCTCTGTGTACTCCCAGATAGGTTCCTCTTTCTGCAAAACAACAGAAAGAGAGGGGAGGGGGAGAAGAGGGGAAAAAACAGAATCATTTACTGAAGGTATCGCACGAACATAAACTTCATAAGTCCGTGATAACACAAATATCGTCTGTAGATCTAACTAAATTGTTTTCCCGGCAGCGTCAGCCAATTACTTCTTCGCCTTTGGCAACGCCTAACGCGATAATCGCCGATTTCTATGCTCGGAATGCGACGTGATTAACACAAAGAGATATAACGAGGCAATTTATGAGACACCTGTGTACGAGAACCGGGTCGTAAAAGAAGGCCGGGAGTTGCTTGGAATCATTTTTATGCCTCTGTCGTCCGGAATGCGAAGGGAAATGCTTCCTGTATTATTTAAAATCATTTTTTTTTTCGTTTAAAATGCAAGTTTATGATTTTGTATGAACATTGGTAGCCTATGTATTTTCACTTTTTAATGTTTTAATATTGTCAAAGCTTGCTTCACATCGTAAAATGATTCAAACAATGTGAACATTTTTATTTTGGATTAAAATATCTAAGCAATATGCGTATATTTTAATGAACGCATACTCGCATGATAATAAGATCGTATTTATTTGCCAAATTTTCTTTAAAAGAAAAATCAAACACTTAATTCTCGTACCGCACGATTCGTGAGTGTTAGTTTTCTCAGATGCTTTGATTATTTGCAACATTGTGCTCACAACAGAATTTTTCTCTCTCTCCATCAGGAGTACAGATCGTTTCAGTGATCCAAGACAGTCATTTTTCGAAGATTCTATCCCATTAAGGGATAAAACGCGGCAGGATGAGCACGTTTCGGAAATGGAAATGCTTCGCACTTTCTTTGACCTCCGTTTCCTCTCATTACACAATTTTTTAGTTCAATCTTTTTGTAAGAGTGCTTCTTTTTTTTTACCGCATTATTTTGATGCAATATTGCGTATTGATTGCTTATATGGCTAATTCCAGTACTGGTTCAAATTCTAATAATTTTTTCATGTAATATATTCAAAATAATCCTTTTAAATAAGAAAATCACTATTAATATTTTTTAATGCCATCTAAAAATATTTATAATATTAAGACGCTCCATATTTAAAACAACTTTTTAAATGTAGTAAAAAAATGTTTTAAATAGTGTAAACGCTCAATTATCTCAAAATATTGTCAGAAAAGTCAATAAAGTATTAAAAAAGAAGCATTTTAATATTGAAAAAAATCATCATTTCTAAAAAAGTAAGTTGCCAAATTTTAACCTTATCTCATGAGGAAATCTTCCATTTATTTCTCGTAATGTCCGTAGCAGTGAATAAAAAGGGCTCTTAAATATTTAATTGCAAATTAGTGTCTTCGTTTGCGGATGTCGGCACACCCTCTCAGATCCGTCCCAGGGACGCAGACTTTAGGAAGGGAAATGGTCAGAAGGAAGCGTTTATGTAAATAATTCGTGGGATCCATGTTCCAGAGTTTTGTTTATATTATTTTTCGATTCTGTTTTCCGCCCAGGGCAGACAGAAGCTACTCACCGGCATCTGCGGGCTCTGGTCGGGCGTTGGCACGACGATGGCTCTCAGCTCTCCCAGGCTGCGGTTGATTCGAGCACGGCGCCTTTTCTCGATCAGGGGTTTCGAAGCCTGCGAAAAAAAAAAAAACACCGGTCACAACAAACAAATGCCAGATATCGCATGCAAAATTTTTAACTTAGTGATCGGAAAAGTTAGGATAGAAATTCTGCTCTCCTCATTCAAAGCTTCATATCCATCGATGGTCCCCCCCCTTTTCATTCGACTCAAATCACTAACATGTAGAATAACTCCGAAGTTCCGTATTTCATCTCAAGGGAACACCGTAACAACTCAACATTAGTTATTAAGTGATAGCCTGCTTGAAAGCCCTGCTTGATTGTTTACATTGAAAAAAAAAATGCAATGAGCGATTAGACACATATACCAATGAAGATGTCATTTATATAGACTAGAAAGCTTTTTTTTAAATAATTTTTAAATTCACCACCTAATGGTAGACATTAATGTAAAGACCACTGAAAATGCAAAATCCAGGTGGGCAGAAGGTAATCTAGATGACGATGGCAATCTGGTATTTAGTTTAGTTATATTAGCCTTCCATTGTAAAGCAACACTAGGTCTATTTCGGGATGAGCCTCGTCGATCTGAAACGAAGTCAGATGGCGGGGACGACACCTGAGCCGGTACACCCCTCTCCACGTCACGTCAACGGGAAGACGTCTGGCCCTGAGAGATTTAAAGTGTGACATTACTATTCCTGTTGAAAAGGGCCTCCTTTATAACTCAAATTGCAAACAGAGATTGAAGCTGCTACTTATAATATTTAGCTAATTTTTGTATAATTTTTTAAAAGTTATTAATAAGATATAAAAAATGAGCTTTATGGAATTTCTAAAAAATATTCTAGGACAATTTCTGATGTTCTGAGAATCTTCGTAATTTTGAAATTCTTTGATGTAACAGATTTACCTATTTTAATTAAAATCGATACAAGTATTTTTGTATGGTCTAAAATTCTATATAAAGAGTATTTCTCACATTAAAAATAAAGTTGCAACTGGTAACTGGATTTTGTATGCATTTTGCAATATAATGTTTAATATCGAAGAATATTTTTAAATTCCTACAATCAGTTCACACTCTTCCGATATATATATATATATATATATATATATATATATCTTGTTCCAATTTTCAATCGTTAATAAAACATTTTTTTAATTCATCCACTCCAGTTTAAATGCATTTTTCTAAACTTGTAGTGAATGGTTCTCAATGTTAATAAAGCTTTTTTTTCAATATTAATTCATTGATTAATTTTTATTAATTTTCAATAAAAATTAAATTTTTGCGAAAATTCATCATTTTTTGAACAATTATTTTTATTAATTGAAATTATTTCATAAAAAGTGATTAAAATAAAATTTTTCTTTGTTGATACAAGTAGGAATCGGCTTTTATTTATTTTTTTATATTACTTGTTTCATTATGAATTGGTGTTCGTTTGCAGTCTCCAGCAAGTACTTTTTCATCCTCACACTGCTTGGCTTTGAACAGCTTATTGGATATGGGATCAATTTAACCTTTGTTATAAATACCTGTTATTTTCTATACAAGTATTATAATTACTTCACATTTTATTCACAAATATTCAAATATAAAGAACAAGATTTTAATAAATATCTTGCTGTTATTAATTAAATAATTAAAATTTCATTATTGAGAAAATAGATGAATTTCCTTCATATTAACACTAGGTTTATTATATAGTTTTTAATAACATGCTTAATTATTTGGAAATCATTTTAACCTGATTTCGGAGGGTTTCCATGAGTATTGCATTTAAATATTTTCTACGGAGAATGCTTGTTTCAGACCAATCAACCCCAAACGACGCCGATGCTCTTCTGGGAGAATTGCGCGGTCCTCCCCTTCGAGTCATGGGACGTGCAGAGTTGTCGATGGTATTTTGGTTTGATTCTATTCGGGAGAAAATATTGCGAATGAGTCAGGGACATCGTCATTTGTCCGAGTGGAAGGGTTCGTATAAAATACAGAAACTTTATTCCAAAATACTTCGGAAACGTGGGACAAAAGTCGATTCTCAGGTACTTCCGGTGCATCAAGTGATAATGAGAGTGGTCCTGCAAATGCTGCATTCTTGCTTCTGGGGGCTATTCTCTACCTCCTTTCACATTTCTCTACGGTCGAAGTGATGCGGCTGGCTTGGGCAGACTGATTGGATGGTGTGTGGGTGGAGGCAATGCCTTCTGGTTAGGACACGCGATTGTTAGAATACTTAGTTCTCAATTAGCGGACTCGGAATCTTTTCCCAATTGTTCAGAGATTATTTTTGTTGTCGTTTCTAATGGCACTTGCCTCGGACAAGCCCTGCTGATGCATCAGCGATTTTTAAGCCTAAATGAGAGTCTCTTGTTTGAAGTAGCGTCAACTAGGGCCAAGAGTACGTTTGAGCTACTGACGCATCACATTCGTTTGCACAGCCCCTTTTGACAGAGGGGCACGTTCTCTCACCTCACAGATAGAACAGAGGAAGAACGACCCTTCCCGAACCGGGACTCGAATCCGGGGCGCCCGGACGGGGAAAACGCACGTTCCCCTGTGCCAGGAAGTAGGGGCAAAGATTATAAAAGAAAGGAATGCGCGGCGTCGAACTTTCGGACCTGGAGGTTCTCAAGTACGAATCGTAAGTCCATCTTTGCGTTGTTCCAGTGAGCGGCGTAGTAAAGAAACTTAGAGAAAAAATTGCCGGAGTCCACTCTCCTCACATAAAAATTAATCAAACTGTCGCCATCTAAAAAAAATATTCCTCACATTACTCTACAATGAGACGTTAGAGATAAAATTAAACGAACACTCCTCGCGGAATGTGCTCTTCGTTTTTATCTATGGACTGCTCAACAGAAAAATAGTGCCCCCCCCTTTTACTTCTGAATTGCGCTTAAGGAGTCTATACATATTTTTTAAGGCTGTTCCTCCAATTCTCGACAGCGTATTTCATTTCCCTTTCTTTCAGTAATAACTCACTCTTGCGAATTTCCCCGCACCGAGCCGTCCTTTACTACTTCAAACAAATTTCAAATGAATACTTTTAAGTTCACGCTATACCTCCACTACAGATGCGGAACGGATGTGTGATGTCGCGATCAAAGTGAATTTCTGGCTAATGGTCCAGTTTCGTCCAATATAGCTAAAGAAACTACCCTATTTCTAGTGGAATACGCGATAGTTATTTCTAATAATTCACTCCATTTCCATTCCCTTCTTAGAGCCACTCTGAAGATTTCAGAATGAACTCGAGTCCTTTCGTGGCAGTTATGGATTTAAACTAGAAGTTCTGTTAGTAAATTTCGCGCCATCCGAATTTCTCCATTTGATTTGGCCAGATTTCTTAACACTTTTTTATTAAATGGCCATCTGTCGAATTAATTTACTTTCAGAGGAAATCAACATTTTAAAAAAATTATATTTATATTATTTCCTTAGTTTTTATTTTTGTCTCAGTAATACTTGGAAACAGATAAGAAACCCGATTCTCTTTTCAGACATTTAGTTGGACGCCATCGATATACAATTATAATAAACATACAAAGAAGGTTATTTTTTCGGATCTTCTTCTAGTACACATTTGGACTTAAAAATGAAATAAATACAGTCTTGGCAACCGCCCATCGATCCAACTCAGCCCAATGCCACTGCTGAAAGCAAGTAAAAGCATTCATTCACTCATTAATCCTCAAAGGTGAAACAATTTCTTCTCAGGTGATCACTGGATTATTAATCGTTTGCAAAACTATTTTTATCTTCAAAACTCAATCTATTTAATACCTTCTTGATACTCCTAAGTTTAGCCTTTTCTTCGTGCTTATGATAATCTTTTTAATCCTCTTTTCCGACAAAGTCTATGCGCAGGAATCAAAATGTCTCTTTCTCCTCATCCCAGGAAATGCGGGAAAAGTATACCACGCGCAGCAGTTGGAAAGCATGGGTGGTCGAAATTTCTTCTGAATCCACTCGAGAAAGCCGCCTTCTATCCTCTTACAGTAATGCGATTCATTAGCCTTAAATCGACAAGAACCCAAGAATAACGGATGCGGTATTCTAAAAAATGCTTTGTGAATCCTGCCTCAATCCATTTACTTACTCTTCAGATATCGCGTCCCTCAGATCTTTACAGAAGCATGCAATTGTTCGGATCTGGTCTCTTTTCCCCAAAAGATTATCGTGATGGATGACGCCGAGAGCTTGGCTTAAGGTGTCCAGCGAAAGGCACCTTTCCATCATTTAACATTCAAAACATTGGAACAACAAGTGGGGTCGGCATAATACGCTCTTTAAAGCGGGAAGTACGGATTTGAATGTGTTCCAATGCATGCCTCTTCCCTCACACAAATCCTTGAATAACGGACAGAAAGGATCATCGAGCACATCGACGACTTAAATCTGCAGCGAGGGAAATCCTTCGAGTCCAGCATTCCGCAGGCTGTTAATCGGTTTTTGGCAGATGCCCTTTTGCCAATCTCTTCAAGTACTATTCACTCAATTATTCTGAGCATTATTAAGATTAAATTAACCTCATTATAGGTGATTATGAAGTTATTATTCATCAGAATTCCTTAAACGACTTTAAGCTTTGGCCCTTTTCTATTTGATGGAAAGTTAATTTCAAATAACTTTGATATAGGGAAATAGGACACACAAATCAAACCTACCTTTAAGCTGATGATATACTACTAGATGAAATACTTTTTAGTTTTTGCCCTAATATTTTATTGTTCATAAATAAACAGTCATAATATCTTATTACATATTTTATTTCTATATATATAACTCGGTAGATTTCTTGAAATTCGTCTTCCTTGTAAACGTTGAATTTTTTAAAAAACATTCTTGAAATTGTTGAAGAGAAAAAAATACTGTCATTAGTTGTCACCTGTTTCATAATTTCCGAGCAAAAATTCTGGCCGCGGTGCCCAGATGGTAAGTCTCAGCTTAGGGTTTCAAGTTCGAGACCAGATTCTTCTGAAGAACCGTCGTGTAAGGGGATCCGTTGCACGTTAAATCTGTTAGGATCAAACGTCCTCCCGCTGGTGTGGTGTGTCTAGGACTTTCCAGTTCAGGTGTCGCCCGCGTCATCTGGCCGTGGTTTAAAATGAAGAGGTCCTTTCCAAAATAGCCCTAGTATTGCTTTACGATGGGACGTTAAAATTAATAAACTAAACTAAACCGAAGAACAGTTCATTCACCTCTCAAGTCTGTTTTCTTTTAAATTATAATAAAAGTGTACAACTTGAAACATATAAAAAATTGAAAATAAATATTTCAAGTTTCCTTCCAGTTATCTGAAAAGTCGGAACTGAAACTTAAATTCGGTTCCACTTCTTAAAACTGCACGCAAGAAGCTAAAAGCACGCGAAACCACTGCCGAATGATTTCTTGGGGAAACATAGAATGCAAAGCACTAAGTGATATCATCCGCATCTAACAGAGGGTTATAAATTTTGCTTAATGGGACCATTTGTTAAATTTTATTAGAAAATTCATGGTAGGATCATTTTTATAGTAGACTTTAATCTTGCTAATATTGATTGTAAAATTATGTGCAACTGGAGATTTCAACATTTGCACAGGATTAGTTGTTGAATTGAAGTTGGCAATGCTTAGTGATAAACATGAAGAAAGCGTATGTCGGCGTCCTGACATAGGGGTAACGGGTCTTCCCTGTGATCTGGGCGCCCTGGGTTCGAGTCCCGATTCGGGCATGGTTGGTCTTCTGTGTTCTCTCTGTAAGGTGTATAAATGTGCCACATGTAAAAAGGGGCTGAGTGAGCAGCAAAAGTCGTACTCTTGGCCGTAGTTAGCGCTGCTATAAAAACAAGAGACGCCGATTAGGCTTAAATCGCTGACTACCTCAGCGATCTTGTCCATGGATAGTGCCATAAGAAACAGCAAGTATATTATTGAATTTATACCTTTTTTTTTCGCGATGATAAGATTGCCTAGTGAATTACAGACGATAATAATCGAAACAAATGGCTGAAAATGAAGACACAAAACTAGAGAATGGAACTAGCATGTTCTCTACTAATTGAAGCAATTAGAATTTAAATTATACAACAATATTTTTCATGATTTTCATTTCCTGTATTTCTCTCATTTGGCAAATGAGCGAAAAAGTAAAACTTGCATCGCGGAACTTCATTTTCGGGCCGGGATGGATACCTTCGAACTCATCGGCCAAACAATAAATCGAAAATTATTTGAGAAAAAAGCATTTTGAAAACATTCTCGTGTTCATTTGCGACGAAATATTTGAACAATGGCTTCAAACTTTTTATTATATTAAACTGATAATGGAATGTCGGTTGCAGAACTTTTAGTTTTAATTGCTAAAATGCTTCTCAAAAAGTGACTACATTTCAAAAGTTTGTCGCAATTTTACTAAATTATGCTACAGAAATAAAAGAAATATTTTTAGAACGATCATTAATTTCATCTAATAGAAAAAAATCTGTTTTAAATATTAATAACCCTTCGAAGCGCATCGAATCACCAAAACAGAACTATTGCATGCCGAATCTCTTGGTTGTAAGTACAAAATTATTTATCTGAATACTGCATATGCGCGTGGACACTTCCTTTTCTAACTGAGCCAAGAAAGTACGGAAAATGACAAGGAAATTCAATGTTCGAAAATTCGATGGCAGCATTCATCTCTCAGTTTTTAGAATGAACTCTTGTTAAAGAGCCGCCTGGGTTACCTGCAAACAAGCAAAGAGGCGGGGGGGTCGGAGTGGTTCCCTTCGAGGTAGCGGGAGAAGGTGCCATTCTCGCGTCAAATTAGACCAAAAAAAAGTGAGAAAAATTTTGCCATTTCATTTCTTCGCGGGCAATCGAGAATCGTTTGGCACTCTCATCTCTTTGAGAAGAGTGGATTCAATAACACTAATGAAAGAATTCGCTCCATTCACGGGTATGCAGACTAAGCACGTCGACCTTAAAAGATGCTAATGCACTTGAATGCGTGAATATCTTTCAATTCAGAATTTGATGTTGGGTGCAAAAGTTGTTGTCATTCGGCATCCTGCCTTTTATCCTTAATCGTCACATCCACAAGGCACTATCGCAGTAGTTTTTGATACTTTTTTCGCTACTCATATCTTTTCTGAACACAATGATTTTTTAAATTTTATTCATTTCTTTGAATACTTCAATTTTGATAATTTAATTACATTTTTGAGCAAACTTACAGCTTTTCGCAATGTAATTTTTAATTGAAAAGCGAAGAATATGATATTGAAACGTCATCGATCGAACAAGGGAGGTCAAAATACATAAGAAGGCTCGCAATTCATTTTCAATCGCCTCTTATATTGAATTTCATTAGTTTAGAAATCGATGCATTGAGAAGACGCTCCTCCGGAATCCACTGATGAATGATGCAGAATTTGGGAGAGTGGCGCTAGAAGTTCTCCGACTTGAATCTCCCTCTGTTCGTCTATTAATGAAAAGGGTACAACAATCGCTGCCACTCTGAGAACTCGATAAAAAATCTGCGCTACACTAGAGCATTCTTCTTTTATTGAATATTTAGAAAGGGCCCCGGGCTTCACTAAGCATCACACGGGGTATAAAACACATTGCAAACAGAAATCAAAGACAGAACACGCATGCCCGAACCGAGACTCGAACCCGGGTCGCCCAGATCACGAGGATGACGCTCCACCCCTGGGCCAGGACACCCCTCAACCATCAGCTTTTGAAATTTGAACAATACCGTTTATTTTCTTACATTTTTTTAAAAACAAAGAAAAAGGTCAAGATTTAAAAAATATATATTCTAGCTTCTGTATTTGCATTTTGTCCTAGATGATTAAAATTTTAGAATTTTGCTTTGGGACCAGAGCCAATTCTGCTTGGAATTCTGCAATGGAAAATACTATAGGAGACATACTTTCGTTGTCCATTTTTCGGTAGAATAATGAAAACGAGTTGTCTCTTCTTTGAAACAATGCCCCTTGAAATAAAGACGGTGCAGTGGAAAGTCGTTTACGGAGTGCCAAATATTTTATTTAAGGATTGCCTAAAAACATAAGCTCGTTTGCGAAGGAAGTCTTGCTTATCGATTTTTGGAGAAGAAATTTTGAATAAAGCCTTTCCGCTTTTTTCAAATACAAACTGGAAATAAAAAAAGAAGAAGAAAGCAAATAAAATAAGGCAATTTCTGAATGGGTCGACGACTACATTCTTTTTAACTTATACTTTTTTTCTGTTCCATTGTCTTAAAAAAAAGCAAAGATTTTCTTGTATTAAAAAAATGAAATATAATAATTGATATAAAAATCTATCTTTTTCTCTGATAGTCGGTTTCCATTTCCTTTTGAATTAGAAGAATAAATCTATTTATTTCTTAAAATATTTAAACTTTGAAAGCTTTTCTTTAAAAAGAAGTGAATCTTCCTTTATTGGATTGTAGAAGGCTCTTAATTATAGTAAGATTTTTATAAGGAGGGGGGAAAAACTCTTCGATTAAAACTTTTAAAATTAAAGAAGTCAAGGCTCAAAAGACTCCCCACATGTCCACCAAGCTTAAATGAACGCGTATACGTTTAGTTAATTTATAACAACAAATAGTTTTCATTTCAAATAACCATTTTTTAAAAGGCGATAAAACAAATTTAATAGATCTAAAATGTACTCCGATTATAAAAATAGAACTATTGCTAAACAAAACATTAGGGAATTTTTTTCAAAAAAAAAAAAACTCACCTTTCGATTATCAACACAGCATCCGTTTAATCCCACCCCATTGGGCGATGGCATCGTCATGCCTGCGATTCGGTCGCAACTAATCCAAAGCAGAGAGGGACGGTCACCGCCTTCGTGACTTGGAACTACCGCGAGACTGTCAACATTTCCGAATCCGGACGAAAGCGAGGCGGCCTGCTGCTCTCCCTGCACAAAAGAATCAGACTTTTCCCGCCTGACACAGTGGCGAGGGAAAGAAGAGTAGCGGTCAGCCCCCGACTACCAATCATTGGAAGCCCGCGGTCCCATCTCGCACGTGCATTGGCTCGTGTGAGAGGGATGAGTGAAGGGGGGGAATGCAGTCCAGAAACGCCCTCCCGGCGCGAGCATGGGCGGCTCGACAAAGGACGCAGGAGGGGAGGGGAGGACACCCTCTCCTTTTTTTTGTGCGTGCGCCAGTGAGCTTCCGAAAAGCAGTTTCTGCGCGCCTGATCAATTACCTCGGGACGATTCTCCTCTCCAGTCAGTTTCACGAGGGTCGAAAGACGCGGAGTGACATGTTGGTGTTTCCAGCGGATAGTTTTGTTTGCGGTTTTTGAACGTCTCAGTTCATTTGCGGAACGCGGCTCCGAAGAAAGTGGGGTTCTTTTACTGCAGGTGTTTGTCGGCTGCCAGAATAGAAAGGATTCTATTTGGATTGAGAAACAATGTAATCACTGTTCTCCTCCTGTAAATATGTTTGAGGCACTGTGGAGGTCGTCATTACTTTGGACTCACATTTGGCATCGTCATTATTTTAATAAACTGTTACTTTTTAGAGAGTCATTCAAGTTCAGGCTCTGAGTCACCCTCCCCCAAAATGTGGTAGGCGCAACTTTTGTAGCTAACGACCTTAATGGGTTTTTTTCCCACCAATACTGGGAAGGAAGAATAATAAAGAAAAACAATTTTGGCTCAAAAAGTCCTTTCGAATAACATTTTTTTTTTCAAGAGCAATTTAGATATTTCATTTAGTTTGCTAATTCCGGACAGTGATAAGATCTTCCTTCCGAAAATAAATGAATCGTATTTTTTCCCCTTTCTTTTCATGTGGAAACGAAAGCAAGTACTTTGTATTTATTTGATTCTCTCCGGAGGGGAAATGTTTTTGAGCACAACTCTCATGAGACTTGACCCGCAGTCTCGTGTACTAGAAGCCTGCTTCATTTTTAAAACTCACCAGGATTTGCTTGATCTGGGAACCGCAGTCAACTTTTATAACGCATAGAGAGTTATCATGCAGGATTTTATATTCAGAAGGGATATAATGAAGGTAAAATAAAAGCATTACCATTTTATTCCTTCTTCACTTTGCCTCTTTATCCTCCCTCAAGCTCGAAAGAAGTGAAGTGTTGGGATTTATAGCTGTTGCCCCCTCCTTCCCTATGCAGAGAGCAACAGGTGTTATCATTTAACACAAGAGGGAGCGCGCACACAAAAACAAATTGAAGTTTCAATCAATCAACAGTTCATGAAGTCAGTTCAGTTAGTTATTGAAGTTTCAGTGAGTCCGCTGATGCAAATTAGAACATAATTCGAAAGTTCCAGTGGGAAGGAGGGGTACAATGAGCCAGAGCGTTCCCGCAAACACGGAATGATGATAAAGGGAAGAGTGTCAAAATAAGTTTCGATAAAATGTGGCCAAAAAAAGTTAGTAGATATTGAAATGCTTCATCGCTTGAAGAGAGACTTGCACAATGGTTTTGTTTGCAGTCATTTTACCCAGAACCTTTTTGAAGGAAACGTCGTGTTTATCTAACTGTAGAAAAGTCCACAATTTGCCTCTGTAATTTGTATACTTTTTGAATGAGAGAATTGTGTGTTTAGTATTATTAATGCTATTACATTCGTGTCAAAGAGGAGCGTTATGAAGGGGGAAACGATTCAACGGTCGTTGTGTTGTGATGGTTTTGCTGATTAGTTTGACCGAAACAACCTCCCTCAGGCTGTCCCTAAACCTCTGATAATATTCAAAGTTTCACTTCTTTGCCAATCTCTTTATTCGAGACCGAAAAGTATGCATTTTACTTCAATTGAAACTTTTTTTTATATCTTTTAAGGGGAAAATAAAGAAACGTCAAAATAAATATGAAATATGTCTACATATTTCTTATCATGTATGAGCCAATAAAGTTGTCCATGTCTGGCCTGAAGATGGGATTTAAGACGAAAGTTGGAAAAAGAAACTGCTTTTAGATGGAATATTAATCAAAGCAAATCAGAGTTTAAGATCTTTGAAAGCTTTAAGTTACTGCAAACAAAGTGAAACAAAAATAAACTGAACACGCTGCAAAAGCGTTTCAGATCCTGAATTTTTTGAAAATGATGAATTTATATATGATGCCAGCTGCTGCCCGGCGCGTCGCTGTAGCAGGAGAAATAATTTGGGAAACATCGTTTGAAGTGTGAAGCAGCTTTATTGCTTAGTTAGAAATAATAGGGAGAATGATATTTACTTTATTATCGACAATGAATACATTGAGTGATGTATAAAGAAATATGAATAGTATTTATTCTATTTTTTTAACTTTATTATTCAAGTGCTTTAGGGTAGACAATATTTTTTTGTTTTCTCGTCTTCAGCAAAAACAAATACATTTCTTGGCTTTCTGACTCGTAAGCATCCAGCATACAATTGGCCATGTAAAAAGCATAGATTTCCCAAGTTCAATCCGCACACTTGAAGTGATTGACCTTGCGCCGCCTTGATGATCATCGAAAATGCTAGTAGAATGAGGAACTTCTGTCTGTAGAAATAAAAAGGCTTGCCGGTGGGAATAATGGGAATGAGCACATCTTCTTCAATTGACTTCTCGTTTAGAACAGTTGCCTCAGTTCTTGCCGCACGTCGGTCTTCTAATTATGATGCACGCGGTCAGGCAGCACAGAAACGTGGTTTTTCGATTCTTGCTGCACACTGATCTTGAGATTCTGAAGCATCTGAGCCAAATATTATCGCGATCGGATGAATGATAGAACAGGGCATAAAATTAAATTTTATATATTTGACAGAAATTTCAAAGCATTCTATATATAATTCTTTTTGTTTAAAATTGTGCGAAATTATTGATATAACACTATACACGCATGCACATGGCAAGAAGGGTATAGGAATCGTGGTCATTTGCAATGCATGCAGAAGCAAGATTTTTTAATAACATGCAGTGTAGCATTCTTGCTGTAAAATATATATTGAAATCGGAGTATTCTGTACATTTTATATAAAAAATTATTTGTTTATTAAGGCAGGGGATATCCTTCTCATCTGCCTTTTTAGTGTCGGAGAATCATTCTTGGGATCGTGAAAGGAAATCCTCTCCTTCGCCTCCACCAGTCACAAAGGAATTTCAGATCCATTCGCGATGGCCTGAGGCACAAAACTGATTCTCGCGAGTTTACGCTCCGGAAAAATCGCTCGCCGTTACCTCCTTCCTTCGTTCCATCCGCTCCGGTCGTCACCATCTCGAGGAACAAAGGGAGGAGAAGGCGGTGCCGGTTCATGGACAGGTAGGCAACGCAAACACGGGCGAGCAGGTGGGGGGAGATGTCGGCCGGCACATGGAATCGGTGTAACGGCTTCCTCGTCCATAAAACGACCACCAGAGGGACCGACCCGATCCCATTTTCTTCGCTGCAGGGAGGATCGACCTTGAGATTTTCGGGGGACCCATTCTCTGGCGGTGGTCGCAGCCGCGATAATTATCTGGAGTAACGAAGCACCGGAGAGGGGTGCATCTGATTGCGCACTGGGGCGGAAGGGGACACGGGGGCTGGAACAGGTGGCGCAGCACCCGGCGAGAAGTGAGAAAAGCAATTTTTTAATAGATTAATTGCAAAGAAGTCGACTTCGACTGAAATCGAATCATCGGATTTCGATGGGTTACGAGAGCAGCTTCACGATGAAGTGAGATCGATGAGTCGCCTTCCGTGGATCGCAGATAAATATTGAAATATTACTAAGAGGGTGCGTTTTTTTTCTCTGGAAGTAGCTTTTAACATATTTTTTTTATTAACTATTTTTTTTTTACTTTTAAGTGCAGCTGCTTACCAAAAAAAAATGTCCTGATGTGGATTATTGAAATTTTAGATATTTATTTAGAGTTGCGCAGATATTGCACAGTTATGAAGTCGCTTCATCTGATTCTTTTAACGTAGTTTATCTTTTTATATTTTTTTTTGTCAGTCCTTTTGCTTTGGAAACTTATCTGAAACTGTTTTTGTCCACTTTGACTATCCTTTGATATTAACAAAATAAATTTCTTCCATCATATCAGTTTTTAATACTTTAGAGAGTTAAACTACAAATTATGAAATTTTTATTTTTATTATAGAAATTATTTCAATAAGCCTTTCTTCTTTGCTTGCCTATCAGATTTGTGACTTATTTTTCCTTTGCTTATCCATTTAACAGAATCTTTAGAATTATTTATATTCATTGATAATTTTGAAGATGATTCATTTTTCTTGTCCCGTATGTTCATTTATTCCTTATAATATCATTCAACAGATTTTTATATTTTTACGGGGCATTCTGGAGATCACGTTCTTAAATTAAAATGAGATTCTGAAGGGGGAAAAACATGCTTCGGGAACCAAAAACCATTTATACACTACTATAAATATTGAAATTGGCTCGGACAGTAAAAATTGCTACATTTATGATAAGAAATCCACCCATAATTAATTATTAACTATAAAAATAGAATAAAACAAACCAGAAATCTACTACTATTATAAATGTGAAAGTTTGGATGGATGGATGATGTGATTCAATCAAGCCAGAACGGTTGAAGGAAATTGGATGAAATTTAACATAGCTTGTTACAGAAGAACACAAGCTAATATTAATTCCGGTTCATTGAATGGTTAATTTTTTTATTAATTAAAAACTAAATTTCTTGCCAAAAATCTTCTCCACCGCCAAATGAGAAAGACTTCGGTTTGTTTTTTTCACACTCGGATGGGGTTAGGCTTACATATTTTCGACCAATTATTTCAAATCATTCTGTTTATTTTCTTAGCGTTTGATACGATTAAAACCAAACATTGTTAACTAATCGATCTTTCAAATTCATTATGAAGTACTTTTTAATTGAAATCAAGCATAATAATGGAATTCTGTATAGCGTTACCCCAAATCATGTAGAAAATTCATGGATTGCGTCGTCTCCACTGACGCTGAAATTCACGCGTGCTCATCGCTGTTTTGTTTTATTTCAGGTAATTATTTATTCTAATAAAAGGAGTATTTTAATAAAAAATTATTTATTCTCATAAAGAAGAAATTATTTTATTCTGTTTAAAATCGTCTGCTTACGAATTTCATCAGAATAGAAAATTAAAAAAAAATATTCGAAAACATCTACTTGAGCTTTTTGAATCGTTTGTTTTTATTTAACCGTTTTTCATTTTAACATTATCTTACCATTCTAATGGAGTTCCTTGTGATTTATTATTCTTTTCCTGGATTTCCAGGCAGAAAGACGAATTTATCACTGAAAAATTCAACTGTTTATATACAGGAGTTGGACAAAAATATGAGAACACCTCGTAAAATGCTTGCTCAAAAGTAATAGTTGATTCTAGATGAGCCTGTAGGTTGCGCTGCTATATTTCCTCATTAACGCCATCTGTACAATGTCCTTAATACGTTGTAAGAGTCAGTTGTTGTCAGACTAGTGTTCTGTGTAGTGGCTAGTGCATTATGTCTTAACTAAGTGAATTCGAACATGAATAAATTGTTGGAGCTCGAATGGTAGGTGCTTCCGTAACCAAGGTAGCCGAAGTGTTTAGTGTCTCAAGAAGCACGGCATCGAGGATTTATACTGCATACAGAAACAGTGGAAAAACATCCTCTGCTAAGTCACAACGTGGACGAAAATGTGTGTCGAGTGATCGTGTCAGACGGGCATTGGAGATGATTGTGAAGAAATTTAAGAAGACGACAGCTGCAAAAATCACTTCTGAAGTTAATGTCGGTCTTACAAACCCTGTCAGCGTTAAAACAATAAGAAGATAACTCCATAAGCAGGGAATTGCAGGACGAGTTGCAATTCAAAAAACCCTCATCAGCAATGCAAATGCCTGTAACAGGAAAAGATGGAACCGAATCCATAAAACCTGGACGACGGAGCAATGGAAGACGATCATTTGGTCAGATGAATCTTGTTTCACGCTGTTCCCAACTTCTGGCCGAGTTTAAGTCTGGCGAACGCCGTCACAAGCGTACGATTCAGACTGCTTGCTGCTAAGAGTAAAACATGGCGGGGGTTCTGTCATGATTCGAGCAGCCATATCGTGGTATTCCATGGGCCCCATGATTACCTTGCAAAGTTGCATTACTGGTAAAGATTATGTGACCATTTTGGCCGATAAAGCCCATCCCATGGTACAGTATTTGTTCCCCAATGGTAATGCTGTGTACCAAGACGATAGAGCCCCTATTCACACCTTTCGCATCGTCCAAGACTGGTTTTGTGAGCATGAGGAGGATTTGTCACATCTCCCCTGGCCACCACAGTCACCAGATATCAATATTATTGAGCCTTTGTGGTATACTTTAGAGAGAAAGGTGCGTGATCGCTAACCCCCTCCATCATCTCTAACTGAACTGGCCCCTGATATGCAGTAAGAATGGTATAAGATTCCCTTGAAAACCATATAGTACCTGTATTTATCGATACCTTACAGAATTCAAGCAGTTTTAAAGGCTAATGGTTGTCCTACACGGTATTAGGCATGATATTATGTTTTTTAGATGTTCCCATATTTTTGTCCTACCCCTGTGTATATATATATATATATATATATATATTCCTTAAATCGTTTCCGGCTCATAAGAGAAATTAGTTGAACAGATTAAGTGCATTTCTTTTAAATTTCTTCTTAAGAAAAGCATCAGTATGTAGTAATGAAGCTATTAAGAAATGGTTTATTAATTTTTTTTCCCTGAACTGTTCTTGTGTTAATATAATTCGATACTTTCTGCTCATTTCTCTTGATTTTTTTTCTTGCTGTATGTATTCATTTTGTCTGCTTTAATTATTTTAGATTAAATTTTTAGTGCATTCTATATTATTGCATTTATTGATATTTTTTTTCTGTTTCCGTTAATTTGCTGCAACGTTCATCGAAACCTTATGATTAGAAATGCTATTGCTGTCGTTAACGCCACATTTACCCATTTCGCTAAAATTTGGTGACAAACATTTTTTTTTTTTGCCAAAATGATTGCATATTAAAATTGTTCCAGAGAGTGTTTTTGTGATTAAATTGCATTTTTCATATATGCTTATAATGGTATATTAGCAAATAATGTAGAATGGCAATTGTTCGTTTGCGCTCGGCAAAATAAAAAGTTCCCTTATAGTTTTAAGTATTTTTTCCCACGCTAATGAGGTTAGATAAAAAATGTCTTCAACTGGTTATTTCAAACGATTCTGTTTGTTTTCGTAATGTTTGATTCATTTAAAATTAATCATTGTTAAGTAATAGATCTTTGATTCCTTCAGAAGTTCTTTTGAGTAAAAACGAAACAGATTAATTGAAATTAAAAATTTCTAATCTGCATTCGTTACCCCAACTCGTGTTTAAAATTCACGTCTCATGCATACGGTTTTGCTAACATTTCGCATTGTGACTAGACTGTCAGTTCTCAAATATATGAATCGAAATTTCCATGCGTACGAAGTCGCGGGTAAAAGCAGGTACTAGATAAATGAATAAACCAGAAAGTTATTCAAGTGAGTGAAATGACTCTTCGACCTTTTTGTCCACTTGATTGGCCACTGACTCTTTGCTTCGCGACCTTCGTGCGCGATGCCGAAAGGAACTGCTATTGGGAATGGGCTGTGCTGAAAGGGGATAAAACATGGTACCCAATGAACCTTCAAAGCCCATCCTAAGAACAATACTAACGAATTCTGGGCTATAGACCACGAAATAATTCCTCTAATTGCTCACCGCTTTCCCTCAGAAACTGTCAAATTACACAAGCAAGTCATGCGGCCTATCCTAATTTATTGAGCCCAAATTTGGGGCCTCGCAGCTAAATCGCCCAGGAACCGAATGCATGCTACAAAATGCACTTTGGTATGTTCGTAACAACGTCATTCATGATGATCGCAAAAGTGAAGATATTGATACATACATATCCAAAAACTTCTTTTTGAAAATCACGAATCACCCCAATACTACAATTGCACAAGAAATTTGCTACGTACCCTGCAACAACAAATATAAATTACTTAATGCTACCAATAAATGGTGACTGCCACTCAAACCACCTTAACGTTCTTGTCGTTCAAGTTGGTATTTTTTTTCACCTTCCTGCTCAATCATTTTGCCCCGTAATAGCTGCTTATATATGCATCCTCATGCCATCGTCTCCTCACTCGGTCCCATGACCAAACTTGAATCGCGTTTAGAGCTTTTTCCCAGGTTTCTCTAATCAGGTTCCTACATTATTCTCATTTTGAGTAGAAGTGCCCTTGACTCTCAACAGAGCGATCTAATTTCAGTCCGGCAGGAACTGCTATCCCGTCATTCATAAGAACGAATACGAAACTGCTGTGGTAAGAAGACGAAACCGGATCGTTTCATGCCATCTTTTTTATAAATTTCATGTAATCATCATTAGCTTCCCGAACGCACGTGGACCCCTCGCCCCGGATTTGTTCCCACTGCCGTCCCCAGTCTGTACACACAAAGAAGTGCACAGCCATCAACGCTTTGCGTTCCATGGAAAGCCCGATAAATTTTGTTTATTCATCTACTGTCCACCCTGTGGTATGGGGAAACTTTCGGCTTTCGATTTGAAAGGGAAAGGGGGGACTATTTTTCCGCCATAGTTTCTGCGGTCTTTTTGAACGCAGACTTGCAGTCTCCCGGAAGTCCAGGGTGGAAGGAGACCCTTCCGAAGCACCCCACCCATTTTTGACATGCAAGCGGCGCTTCAAAGCTACGAAGAATGTTCCGGTGAAATACTCGGTTTCCAAGGAAAGCAGTGCCGTCCTTCACGCATAAGCTGTGCTGATATGTTGATTGACAAATAACTGACGAGTTTAGACGTGCCCAAAAGCGAATACTCGTGATTGTCTAGTTAAAATCAATGGGTGGTTGGAAAAATAAGTGCGTAGCTTTTTAATGGCGTCTTCCAAATGTAGGACGAAGAATGTGTTGGTGCAGCAAAAATAAAAGTTCTTCTGAACTTTATTTTTGGCTGCTGGCAAACGTTGAATTTCGATTCATGGTGAGAATTTGTCCCTTCATTATTCAATTCTTTTATTTTCTTAATATGCTGAACACGCGCATTGGTAAATGACATTCATGACTGCATAAGCTTCATTTAGTAAATAACCATAATAACAAGTAATATTTGCAAAAAGTTATGACAATTTCTACTTGTCAACAAAGAAAAATTTAATTTTAGCTTCTTTTTATTACATAATTACAATTAATGTAAGTAATTTATTTTTAAAATGTTTGATTTTCGCTAGAATGGAACTCGCATTCTTCCCCCTCACGCGATAAAATATCGAATTCCTCTCATTTTACCAGTTGAGCTACCGCTCCGTCGATTTCAGTGCTCATTACAAACTGCTAAAACTCTATTTAACACTTAAAAAATTAATTAAATTTAATGAATGAATTAATATTTGAAAAAACTGAATGAAAAACCGAGTGTCATTCATTACAAATTTAAATAAAAGTATTTAAACTCTAGTGGATAAATGAAAAGTATTTCATTAAAGATGGAAAATTAGAACACGATATATTAATATATATATCGGGAGATTGTGGAATTGGAAAAAAAAAGTTTATAATGGCAGCGTTCTGGGGGGAAAAATGTGTCTCAAAACAGCACATTTTAGTTTTTGCTCATTTTAATTTTGTGTTTTCAAATTTATATCTTATTATAAAGTACATGCAGTTTAACATGAATGTGAAACTTGAAACAATATTAAGTTTTTCACAGTTAATGTAAGTGGATAAATCGATACTTTATAGAAGGGTCTTTTGCTCTTTGATTAAAGATTTTACAATACGATGGGTTTTTTAAATATGCAGGTTCGAATTGAAACGGGGATTTAAAAAGCTTTAGAGAAAGAAATAAAATAAGAAATGACATATCAAATTAAAACGACATTTAAAAGGACATACAAAAAAAAGACATTAAGACAACAAGAAAAGAGCTTGACGAGAGCGATTAAAAATTCCTTAAGAATGATTATAATGAGTTGACGCCAAATGAAAACACAAGACATTGAGAAAAAAATTTCTAAATTTTCAATATGTTAATTAAGTTTTCATTTATTGCGCTGATATAAAAGGAGAGTTTTTCTGTTCCTGAAGGGAGGGGGTGCATTAAAACAGTTTTGCACTCGGGGTTTTATTTTTTTCGAAATGTCTAGCTGCAGGGACTTACGTAAATATTGCAAGGAGATAAAGCATGACAGACCCCCCCTTGTGCGTATTTCCTCAGCACAGGTAGACTCCCCGGATGCAATGTCCGGCATTTGAGACAGAAAGGACTCTTCATCGAACCCCAGTTTCACCAAGATGTGGAGTGCTTAAATGGTCCTGATGCATACGAATTCGATCGGGGAATCTTTAATAGTAGTGCGAAGTTTAGTTAGAAGAGTGCTTCTGAGAGCACTCTTCTTTTTAAGGGGAGGGAAGCACACTCACGCATCTCACAGATAGAAAATAGGGTAAGAAACAACCATGCCCGGACCCGGGGCGCCCAGATCATGGGGAAGACGCGCCACCCCTGTGCCCCGAAACCGGTGCATTACACAAAATCATTCATTAAATCAAGCAGACATTTGCAAACTGCTTCAGATTTGGTGTTTTTATCTGTTTGTATATCGTAATTAACATTTTGTTTCTTTATTGTTCAGAGACATTCGCAATTTTGTTTGTTTATTTTCTTCTATCCTTAAATAGGCATGATGATAATAAGTTTTTAGAGTTGTCAAACCTGTTATTAGATTAATTGACAGTAGAATTTTTTAATTAAACGATATTTTAGCGTCATTTGATCTTCCATTCCCCCCCCCCCTTTAAATGAGAATTGGTTCAGAAACTCAGGGGATTTTATAAAAAGAACGAAGAGAATCGATTCTGCATTTCTCAGGGAAGGAATCTAAAATAAGATGTCTGCAAGTTTGATGCTGTTCTGAATTTTCTTTATCTTGTTGGAGTCATTTTATTGTGTTCCCTTGCATCCAGTCACATGCTTTAAAGGAGTGGGGGGGAGGACTAGAAGCCATCGCTCATTTACAATCTAATGTACCTTTCTTTTCATCAAACAATGAGTCCTAAGATTTTTATAATTTCTCCGTAAAGGTAATTTGTTAAAATGAATACATCTAGATTGTTTTGGGACTATAGAGCAGAAAATATTGAATGATGCAACCTATCCTACGAGCGTTTTAATCCGTAATTTGATGCAAATTTATGTATATAATTATATTTTGAGATACTGAACTCCATACGCGCGGAATAGCAGCAGTAAGCGAATTTTATTCAAACTTTGATAGAAATTTACCATTTGATATAAAGAACGTGTTGAAAATTCATCTAATTTTTGTGTTTTTATTTATCAAACGAACAGACATAGCTAGCATTGTTCCCCCCCTCCCCCCATAAAGATTTCAAAAGAAAAAGGAAAAAAAAACTCAATGAGATCTAAAGCATGTGTATTCATTAAAATTTCGGGATCGGATACTTTGACGAATTGCATATTCTTACAATTAAAAACTTTCAATAAAATTAGGAACCTACGAGAGGACCTCACGTTTTTCCCACCACTGCATAAGCTTTGCTCAACGTAACCGAGTGCAATGCCGATTTCAAGAATGCGGGTGGTTAGTGATTGCTTTGCTTTAATCAGATGACCGTTCCGTTTTGCTGTTTTACAAGGGGTATTTTAAGATATCCTAATTTTGAAAGGATAATTAAGTGAAAGGAACCGGCAGCCAATTCTCTAGGCTCCCGTATTCCATTAAGGTCGAAAACTTCGCTCTCGACAAGAGTCTCCACGAGCGCCGCCCTCTAACGAACGGCAGATCCTTGGATGCAGTAAAATCTCGGATTCACAATTCTTTAATGGCAATGACTTCGGCCCATCAAAGTGTCTTGGAATTTTTTCTGAGCTATGAGATCATTGAATGAAGGAGAAAAAAGAGCCACTTAAGAAAACGTTTCTTCCCTATGGCCAGATTGCTTTCGGGCACAATTATGAGAAGGGCGTATTTGCTGCTCAGTCCCAAGGCTTAAACAAAACCAAAGCGAAAGCAAAGATTGCCGAGTTTTGACTCTTTCGATGTTTTGCAATGGGAAGTGATAGAAAAATAATTTAATTAAACTTTAACTGAGTAACTTCTTTTGGTATTTCATTTATTTTTATAACAAACGTTTTAGGAAATACACTAGCTTTAAAATAAGTATAAAAAGAAATTGTATCATTGGTTCAACAAGGGCAATTTTTCTCTCAAATCACTAGTTCCCAAAGTGAATAGAAAAATCGGAACAAATTCCGTCCAGGAATTTATCAATTATTTATTTTTAATGAATTATTATTATTTTTATTATTTTTCTGATTTTCATCCGCATATAATGCATGAACTTAGGTACAACATTTTGTGCTCTGTGCTATTTCTTCTTCTTTTGTTTTTTTGAACGATTTCTTTTTTTAAATTTTTGTGCATTCTGAAAGAACGTCTGTTGATTTAATGTCCTTTTACTGCTTGCCATTTGTTCTCCATTTTGTTCCATTTCCAGTTTATGGTTACTATTAGAGGATAATGAATGCTTCCTAAGCAATTCATTTGATTCAAAATAATAACAAAAGCATCCCCATACCTTATATTCAAGTCTTTACCTTTATTTTCTTATATTTATGCATCTCGAAGCTAAAATCCTTTCCTCTGAAATTTTTATATTATATATTGATATTAACTTAAAAACAGAACAAGGCCAGCTTTTATTAAAACATCAGACTAATGAATCACTAAAATGATTTAAAAGTGAACACTCATTCTAATGCAGAAATTAGGTAGAGTTTAATTAAAAAAATTATTCCATAAATCATGTTCATGTCAAAACAACATCCATCAGTTTATTATTTCCTTACATAAACATTAAGTATAGTAGAAGCTACAGTTTCTTCCCTGCTGGACAAAGACCCGAATTTGAAAATTCTCAGCTACATTTCTAAAAATATAGCTGTCTCAAAATGAATGGTTATAAAGTTTTCCTTGTTGATGTATTTCAGTTTAGAAAGTTATAAGGCATATATATATATATATATATATATATATATATATATATATATATA
>JAOUZG010050521.1:1619535-1629985 GCA_026289955.1 Argiope argentata | reverse complement strand
TATATATATATATATATATATATCGCATTTTCGCATTTTCATATGTTATTTTTATTACCATTGGATTTAAACATCCTTTTTTTTAACAACATTTTATTTTTTACCTTCTGTCTTTTATTTTTTCAAAAGAATTGTGAAAAACAAATTTTGGGTGTCCATGAGTTCGAAGTTGCGAGACGCAGCTGTTTAAAGAAGGCACTATTTTCAAAATTAAATTAAAAATAGATGAAGATAAATATCCTCACACAAAAGGGCGATTATTAAATTTTCAATCGATTTCACTTATGAGGTGTTTCAATTTTATTGCATTAGATATTGTAAGTATTGATACATAGGCCACCCTTTTATAATTCCTCAAAAATAACCTGAAGCAGAGTTAAATGGAGTTTTGAGTCATTAATGAGTGCTTCGTTAAAAGAGATTTTAGAGCATGTCAGAGGCGAGTGATAGCATTCAATTTTTATGGCAGTGATTCTCTATTTCTTAGATCAGGATTAACATTTTCATTAGGAATATACCAAAAAAGAAAAAGCGAATCTTTTCACTAATTTTTTTAAAGTTTTTCTTTGTCTTTTTGACAGATTCATGACTTACAAAAGTTTCCCTAATTGTAAATCCTTTTTTAGAAGAGTTTATGGCAGAAACGTAAGAGTTCCAGTTCATGATCAATTTGAACGACACATTTTATAACCCCTCCGTCAACAAAACACCTTTCCCCGAAATTATTTATGTTCCAAATTGCACGCTTCTCTGGTTACAATAGTTCACCACATATCAACTCTTTCAGGCTCACAATGGCCGGCAACACCGAGAGGATTTGTCGCTCTTCGTTCAAGGTTTCCACCTCTCTGGCGGAAGCTAGAATTTCACGAAGCCGGAGTAGGACAAACACTAAGCCCGTGTCCCAACAAAGGATGCATTTCAGAAAAGGAAGGAAAAATGACCAACTGTGTGATTACGATACAGAATGAAACTGTTCGGCATGACTGGGAGGACTATTTTATTCCTTTCGCAGTGAAGAACTTTTGTTACAGGGAAAGGGAAAATGTGTGTAACCATATTTCGGAAATGCATTCCTTTGGGTACCAAAAGCATGCCAGACATGGCTGGGTTCTAGGATATTTTCTGCCCGATTGAGCCATTTATACTTTTTGCAACACAAGGAGAAAGGAATATCTCAGGGCTGATGTTGGCACCGAAAGTTGCCGGATATCTGCATAATTTAAGATTTCCAGTCATACGATCTTATAAAAGGAGTCAGATGTATTAATATCTGGGAAAAAGACCTCGCAATTCTAAATAGTTACCGATAAATGGAGAAAAAAAGTATAGAGCATTAAACAGTGAAATACAACAGAAATTCAATTTCACTACTGTTTTGTGTGTATTTGTGACATGCTTTAGATCACTATAGCGTTCCGATTTATCCACTGTTGATTGGCCTTTATAAAGCTGAAATTTTTCGACTGATTTTCATTCGCTCTATTTACAGTGTTTTTCATTGCTTTCCAGCTCCAATCAAAACTTGTCGAAACGATTGAATTTCGAAGAGCAAATAGCTTCGTAAATAAAGCGATAATTTATAGTATAGTTTAAACTCAGATAAATTTAGACATCTCTAATAAACTACCACCAGAGCAACATTTTTACAAAAGTTCTCAAAAGTCCCTCAGTTGCTTTTATTCCTTGAAAAGTTCAAAACACCGATATTTGTGGAACAACCATTAGAACCGTTAGATTAGTTATTAATTCTCAAATCAAATCAACTTTTTTTGCTCATTTTTAATGGATTATAGGAATGATTTCTTTCTTATTTATAATTTAAATAACTTTTCACCGATTTATAATAATGCTAGACATCATCGGCAACCAGCTGTTCGCACCACATCACTTTTAGTAATTTAATCGTGTCAGCAAATTCGGTCCTTTAATCGCGACAAAAAGGGGCATTTAATTTTTATATTGACAAAATAAATATAGAGCATACGGATTGGCTTGGTAAACTGGCCAAAAAACGAAATTAGTCGTCGAATAATATAGGCAAAATCATCCAGTTATGGAGACTGGAACAGTTTTTTGAGCTTTTGTTTTTCATAGATTGATACGATTATTTTAATTCTCAATTTAATAGGTAAGGCAAATTTTTGGTTCAAGTATTTAAAGTCTTTTAACCATTGTCTTTTAAATTTAAATCTTTCAGAAGAGAAGCACCCAAACCCGTTTTCTTAGAGGAATTTTGCGATTAAACATTTAATTCCTTTAGTTTTTAAGAAATTTGATTGCATACAAATTATCTTAAAATTAATGAAAATCTTTTGTTGTAATCACTGAAAGGAAGGTCTCGAAATTCGAATTGTTGGAGAGCCCTAAGAGAGCTTCATTCAGTCTTGGCCGTCCCTTGGAAAGGAAAAGCACAAACAGCACTGATGAAGAGAGATACTTGCGAGGAGAAACATTTTTGGTAATCCTGCGCATCATTGAAAAGGAAAAACAATTGAAAAATGAAAGTCTGGCATTCTGCTCCCGTGATGGATGCCCCCGAGCGAGGGCATCGAACTAACCTTGGAGAGGGTGCAACAGAACGGCGCCCCTCGCCGAAATTGCGAACGACAATGTCAGGGACATCGGAGACAGGTGCAATCAGAGGGTGGGGCGAACTCTGGGGGCTTCTCGCGCACGCGCGCATAACGGGGGAACAAGTGTAGGGCTGGAATGCGGGGTGATTGGGAAGGAAAGCAGAAAATTATACTCGGAGCATCCTTCTATTAGAGCTGCAGCGTGAGAGAAAACGAAAAAGAGGATCCATTCCCCCCTAAGTAGATGGGCTGCAAAGGGGCACTCGTGAGATTTTTTTCTTGTCATAAATGTTTCGAACGGGGAATCATTCGGGTAAGTAAGTAGTAATTCTTTTCCGATGCTAATGCCGACATCTGTTGCTGGGTGAGAAAATAGGATCTCGTAGTAGGACAGATGCGTACACTTGTTGTGCGTACCAGTCGTAAAACTGTCAATCAACGGTCTTGTTTCCAAGGCGGTTTTGTTACTGTTAAAGGATCACTTCTAGAAGAGGTTGCAACATTTTAAACGTTATTTTAAAAGTGTCAGATTTGGCGAAAGTTAGCATGTGTTTAACTCAATTTGGAATACTTAATGACTTAATGGTTAATACAGTATAGTGCATTTTAAAATTCATTAAACAAAGTTTCCACTTTGTTTCCGATGAAACATGAATTGCTTTTAGATGAATTTAGTCAAAAATGTATGATAAAAATCAATGAATTTCTTCTCATATAAATACTGCATCCCCTTCGAAAAAATAACCTAGATTTTAGAAAATACTTTACTTTACTTAAATTCCACGATTTGCATTAAACGAAAGAGTTTCGTTTTCATTAGTTTTGATTTTGTTTCTTTTTGATTCATTTGTTTAATTCAATGAGTTCGGACACTGAAATCTATGTTTTTTAAATATAAGTTGTTTATTAAGTTGGAAGTATAAATAAATGAGGTTAATATTATTGAAGTGATTTGTAGGAAGGAATTAAATACAAAAGCTATTCTTGATAAGCCGTAAGTAGTAAAAAAAGCTTTCATCCACGGATTTTAATTTTCCATGTCATATAAGTTTTTAAAAAATCAGCTGCAAAGTGGAAGTACCATGACATATTTAAAATTTTCTATTTGTCATCGTAAAATAAAAAAAAATATTAAAAAAACATTTTACCGAAATAAATTTTAAGATTTTAATTTACACATCACAGTAAGAATTTTTTCCCTGCATTTCCCAATTTTTCAAACTATTCTTTCTGTTCTCCCAGATTTATTCGATTTCTTTTTTCAATTTTTAATTTGAGGTGTACATTTCTTAGTTACATTTTTTTTGACTAATCACTTTCTTTTGAGATTTGTCATATTTAAGTACTTCTTTATCTAACTAGAATATTATGTTTACTTATCTGCATATGCATTTAGTGATTAATAGTTATTATAAGTATTCTTCATATTCTTCCTAAACATTCTACTTTCACAGCATCAACGGAAAATCAAGAGAATACAGGGTTTTCAATTAAATGTCATGAAAGACAAAAGAAATCTCACTCAGAATATTTTAAAATAATATTCAGTACAGTGCCATGTTATAAAAATGAAATAAATAGTAAATGGATAAAATTTTAAAAAAGTACCAAAAAAGGGCTTTCTACCATATTATTACGCAATTTTCTTGTAATGTTACAGTTAAAATATCTCGAATTTCAATTTTAATTCATAAAATAACATAAAAACTGTTTCAGGAACTTAATAAACTTTCAGATAACACACACGCATGCACGCACGCACACACACACACACACAGAGAGAGAGAGAGAGAGAGAGAGAAATGAATTTCTAACACAGGAGCTTATGCTTTAAATTTGACAGGTATCTTCAAATTTTTCGCTTAAAATTATTCAAAAATTCAAGTGTAGAATATTCTGACTTTAATCTAAAAATTTTACTTCACAAAATTAGACTTTCTTCCAAAAATAAAAGTGAATAGTATATATATGCGTCTATCTGCCTATTTAAAACATAGACATTTGAAAGTAGAGATAATAAATTTAATACAAAGATATTTATGAGAAAGTGCAATTAAAATTTCAGAAGTGCATTTCAGTGACACATTTTTAGAATTGAATTTTGTTATTTTAGATTTTTTTTATTCATAGATTTTTATTTAAGAACTATGTTAAGTATAGTTTGACACTGAAGGAATAATGCTGATAATTGATATGATTTGCAAGCGTTCTTAATATATTTAGTCGCATATTTTATGCTTTCCACCTTTGGCCATCCTGTTTGTCAGCGATGATTAATGATTGATGAAAATTTCAATTGTCCCCACCCCAGAGCGTTCTTAAACTTAAAATTTTGTTATACATATTAAGTATGAAAAAAATAATACGGTAAAAAATTTGATATCATTAATTTTTTTTAATTTTAAAATGTTGTAAAAATTATTTTTATTGTAAAATTTTAGAAAGGTATCATGGAAAAAAGTCAATGTTTCTGTTAATTTTTTGTTAGTTAAAATTTCAAAACAAAAAAAAATTTTTTTTTCTGGTTTTATTTGTACAGAGCCATTACATGCACACAAATACAAAAGTTTTTTCTTTGTGTTTAAGCCTCAAAATTTAGTTAAAAGGCCAATACTTTTCCGCGCCAAATACTCTTGCCAACAAACACCATATGTTTTGACAAACCTAGACTAATTACTCCCTTCCCCCTTTTTTTCAAAGAGCTACACATGATATATTATACTTTTACGACCTGTACGCAAAGAAGTTGTACGCATCTGTCATACAACCTAGGATCTTGTCATTCAATGACGATAAAAGTAATGATAATCTAAAAAATAGTCAGGACGTTCGAGGGGGAGGCGGGGTAGATGTGACATCTTTCGCACCTTTTGTTATTTTTTTCCGATAAAAGAATGAACGACGGTTGTTGGAGCAGCCGTTCGTTTAGATTATGGAATGTTTTCAGGTGTCTCCATCGTCCGGGCACCCCATGTGATGGAAATAAATTTCCCATAAAAACGAATATTAATTTTTCTCTTCTAAAAGAACACAAATACCGATCATTTTATTGAATTCAAGACAATTTCTTCTTTACGCGCAATTATAACCGATATATTATAAAAACTAAGAAGCCAAAGAGGGTGTGACATTCATCAAATGACATCGGCTCTATTTTAGATATTTTAGTTTGTAATTGTTTTGAATAAAAATAGGACAGAAAAAAAATGTTTTCGAATTAATTATAGGAATGTGAACGATGCATTGTACAAATGATTGAAATTGGCTCGTTCTGCATTCGTGGATTATTCTTAAGAATAGAGCATTTAATTTGCATTGAAAAACTGTTATCAAAGCTATTTCTCTCCCCCCCTCTTTCCTCCTCAGAGTTAAACCCCATTTAACAATGAATTGCAGCTCAGATGCTCTAAAAATGCGATGGACAATGGCTAGTGAATGAATCAGCAGACAGCTTAGCGGCAATGCAAAAAAGGCCTTTAACTTGTTTATTCTATTCAATTCATAATTTTTCTCTGGTTAATTTCATTCTCCAAAGAACATAATACACAATGGTTGATTTTAAATGAATTTGCTTGCATGTTTTGAAAACACTGACAGTAAAAGTTCTATTTGGTTATAAACAATCAAAAGAAAATGAAAAATGTAAAGTTTTCTCAGAGATAGATATTGGTTTCAAACAGTTTGCTAAAATGTTCCGAAAAAGCACTTGCAAACCAATAGAATTTTATTTATCATTAAAGCTTATTCATCTTCCTCCGTTTTCTGTTAGGGCGCATTCTTTACATCTGCGAGTTCTCCCTCCCAGACATGCAGCGATGCTGGACTTGCTCCACCCGTATTGGAGAAGCAGAAGCTCTGATTGTTAGCGACAAAGGAAAAAAAACCCCCACATTTTTAATTCTTTATTCATTAATTTACCACTATGTCGGTTTCATTTCTAACTGCGCACTTCAGAGAAAAATATTTATTCCGTAAAATCGTTCATTTGGGCGACTAATGAACACCACAGAAGGGCATTGATGAGTGGAATAGCGCCGATCCACAGAAGCAGGTGATTGGGAAGGCCGCGGCGGCCCGGTGGTAAGGTAAGAAGGTGGTTCTCGGCTTCGGAACGAATGGGATTCAGGCTCGAGACCCGATTCCATCCAAAATCGGTCGTATACCGGCCACGTGCACGTTGAATCCGTTGGTTCCAGACGTCCTCCCACTTGTGTTGTGTGGAAGTTTGTAGAGGGGGTGTCAGTTCAGGTGTCGCTCCCATCATTTGACCGCAGTTCCATTAAAGATTCGTCTTGTGTTGGGTCTGGCAAACGTTAAATCCATCATTGTCAAACGCCCTACTGCTGGTGTGGTGCAAAAGTTTGGAGAGAGGTTATCAGCTCAGGTGTCGTCCTAAAATAGCTTTAATGTTGCCTTAAATCAGACTTTAATATAACTAAATTAAACTAATAGAGAAAGGAAAATTTTAGAATGTATAATCATGGATAACTCGCAACGCCTCTAGTGAGCCCTCTAAAATTGGTATTGAATTTAATCAAAGGGTTATTAAAACTAAATGAAGATCATTCCACGTATACAATTGCAAAAATACATTATTTGTAGTAAAGGTTTGAAGAGATTTAAAAAAAAGTATGAATTATGAAGATGAAAATGACCTGCTTCGTTTTTTATTGAATTTGCTTCCTTGCATCGTAAGCAAAACCTTTGGCAGACTCTGGGTGTAGTTACTGAACCACACACTTGGCTGGCTATTTCAGCATAGGAAAACCACATTTTTATAACACAATAACTTCAGTTCTCTTTCAAGGTGTCCAGTCTATTCTTTTGATTGGTGTTGTAAAGACTTGACCACGGGCGGGTCAAATGAAATGGTAGCGTATTATATACAGAGGCTTTATTTACAGCTTAACACACAAAAAACACGTCATCTAGATTATATACAGGAATATTTACAAATGATTGGCTGTTCGACAACTAGGCCGGGAACTCACAAACTGTCTGCGTATTCAGCTACTGCCTGTAGCTCCAGAGATCTACGGATTTCTTCCGGTAGATCTTGTAACAAACTTGAGATCACCTGGTATCTCTTCACATCAGCACTCCTCACAGCTCGTCTCGTCCTCCAGATCAGTTTGTCCCAGATCAGCTTCCTTCTCTTTCCTTCTCCTCCTCTCTCTTTCTTCCTTTCTTCTTTCTTCCCCGATCGGCTTCTTGAACCCCTTTTTAATCGTCACGAAGCTCCACCTATCAGGCTGATATTGGCTCGCTGGAGATGCCGGTTGTCCAATCATTCTACTTCCACTCGCGCCACCATCGTGGGAAGATTTCTGAGACATCCGCTCTTTAGATTGCACCTGGATTCTTTCTTTAATGGGTTCAAGGAAACACTAATTTCTTCAATGGTCGTAAACCGCATCTGTTCATTATCGGACCCAGTGGGGTGGTCCACTGACGAATTAGTCCCGTCTGGTATTTCGACCCGGTTCACTGCTTTAATGAGCCGAAAACATGTGAGGTCCCTTATCTGTCCTTCTCAAATTCTAAGAACGGGAGAAACACAATGGGTAACAAAGGCTGAATAGCCTCACCGCTGGATGGGAGTATCATTGTTCGATCATGTGTCTCTTCCAGCAGGAGACAAAGTGGCGACTTCCTTACAGTGTCATCGCTTATTGACTAAATATTAGAGATATTTCTAAAAATTTCTAATATTTACATATTAAAAAGTTTAACAAAATTATTTCGAATTTTTCATTTGATTACATAAAAAAACAGTCTTCCTTCTACAGAAAAAAGTACTATGACGACTTGTTTCCACTTTATACATGGCGTCAACATGCGCCCGTCGTTATTAACAATGGATTGCTTCCCGAAACAAGAGCAGGGATTTGACAGGAAATCTGGAAACGACACTCCGCTTCATCGCTGCGCTTGTTATTCAGATTCGAGGAAGAATAACTTTTTTTTTTTGTATTGTAAATATTTGAATTTCGCTTTCTGTAAAGAAATCATCATTTCATTCTCTCTAAAATAATACGTAAGAGTTTGCATTTTGAGAAATGTGGCATTTTCTACAAGCATACAAAGTTAGAAAACCTTACGAATTTCAAAAAAATTATGAGAGGTTGAATGCGACATTCATTAACATTCTTTACTTGGTTTTGACAAAGGAGCAGTTTATTTTAGCATTCCTATTGTATAGATTTGGAGAAAAACTCTATTATATTATAAGAGAGAATAAAAGAATAATAACTAACTTTATTAGTTTGTATGTTGATGATGCTTAAAAAAACAGTTTTAACTTACAGATATATCGTCACAATAAAACATCATTACTTCGATAGGGAATGATAGATAATGGATGAAGACAGAAATAAAAGTTTTTAAATAACAAATTGAGTGTTTTATAGGTTTAAAAAGGCTTTTCATTTTCCATGGAGTTATTCTTCAACAGAGTATATCTAATGGTGCAAAAGACAAACGGAACAATTGCTGGTTATTTAACTGATTTTGAAAATAAGTTATTCTGTAAGAAGAAGGAGGAGGATTTAAATTAAGTCATTTAAAGCAACACTAGGGCTATTTGGGGAAGGACCTCGCCATTTAGAATCGCGGTCTGATGGCGAGGACAACGCCTGAGTTGTCATCGAGCCCCCCTCTACAAACTTCCAGTGTATTTAACGTGCACCAGAGCCGCTTGCATGACGATCACTCGAACTTGGAATTCTCCTGTTCCGATGCTGAGACCTTAACACCAGTTCGAGCTGGAAGAGAAGGACCGACGTCATTTTAATATTTTCTGAATGAAAGCAAGCAATATAAAATTTGATTTTTTAAAATCAATTCCTACCTAGGTTAAGAAAGGATTTTTTAAAAAAATATTTTAGTTACTTTTTATTAAATAATTACAGTTGTTATCGTTATCCCTTTCGTTGTAAAGCGGAACATGCTATTAGACTGGAATAGCATGTTCCGCTTTACAACGAAAGGAAGGTTGCAATAGATTCTGACGGTATGAACCCTTGAGCGCCCAAGAGCAGAAATATAACTTCTAGCTCACTCACGTCACAAACCCTTTGTACGGGGTGTCCTTTATTCGTGCATTTCGTTCCTTCATCCATAGATCGTAATTTAGATCTGGAACAGAGAACGATCACCTCTGATCCAGTACCCCCAGTGATATCATTTTCGACATGGAGGATTTTGCGACCACGACAAATATAACGTCCACCACACACATGGAAAGTCTTCGGCTGGCGGGTTCGAACTCGCAGGCCAAGGGATGCAAATCCAATGCCCTAACCAGCATACTATTCCAGTCTAATTATTACAATTTCTTTGAATAATTGATTAAAAAATTAAATTAGCGTTGAATTTTTCAACGCCAACCGAGGATACAATACCAATTAAGGCATCGCAAAATGACTGAATCCTCTACTCCAAGTTGGAGTAACCCAATACAGATTAGAAATTTTTAATTTTCTTTATTTTGTATTATTTCAATTCGAAAGTACTGCAGAATGAATCTGAAAAATCGATTCGTTAACAATGTTTCATTTTAAATGCATCAAATATTAAGAAAATAAACAGATCGTTTGAAATAATCGGCCGAAAACATGATCAGCCTAACCTCATTGGCGTGTTTGAAAATCAAACTGAATTCGTTATTTATTTGGCGGTAGGGAAATGAAGATAATTAGTGAGAAAGTTAGTTTTAATTAATTTATTAAAAGTTAATGAATGAATCTTTGAAAAAACTGCATTATCTAATGTCGTCCACTACAAATTTTAAAAAAGGTAATTGAACTTAATAGATTTATGAAAAAAAATATTTTACTAACAATTGAAAATTTGAACAAGATTATATATATATA
>JAOUZG010050521.1:1596401-1619435 GCA_026289955.1 Argiope argentata | reverse complement strand
TAAGTGCAAAATATTCAGAATAACATGAATATTGATTAATATTGTATGACACGATATTCTTTCGATGATGTACACTATATGTGAGAATGCTTTGAAATACAAAAACTTATTCTGAATCATGATTTTTCTTATTAAATGAACTTCGGAATCCTATGATGATCTATTCCGTAACAGAAATTCAGCTCAAATACTTAATTTTACTCAATACTCAATTTTATAAAATCAGAAGTTTAATGCTTTTCGAAGTTTTGCATTGTTGCATAAAAGTTTGTCAACCCCTCGCAACCTGTTTCGGCATTCGCCAAATACTTCTCTTCCCGGGAAATATTTCCTGCTGGATAGCAGAGAGGATGAATCGCGAGAAAATCGGCAGAATGGAGTTGGGTGGAGGGAGGGGAAGGGCCGTTGCACTTTCTTTCAGACGGGCGTAATTAACTTCAACAAAGAAAGGGAGAGTGCCAAATTAATTCAATCCATCCTGCTCACCTGCACTTTGCACCCCTCTTTCGGTCGTGCTCTGTTTCTTCCCCACTTCCACCCCCAGAAGCTGGTCATCTGTTCTAATGACGCAATTACCCCCGGGGAATCCGTCCATCTTTCGTTAACACCTGTAAGGACCACCGCGCGAATCTCCACCAAAATGGGTGGTCAGTTGTTGCGCACTCCCCGCTCCTTTCGTCGACAGCCCCAAACGATTCATTACAAAAAAAAGTTAATTGCTTCTACTTCGTTATTTTAGGACTCGCTTCCATTCAAGCTTTTTCAGGCAGTGAGATTCCTGAAAATATTCCAAAATATATATTTATTTCAATGCTTGGAATGAAATATCTGCTTCCTGTAAAGAATACTTTTATTCCGGTCATTCCTTTTTAGCAATTGATTGCTATAAAAAAAACGTATATGTATTTTCACTAGCTTTACAAATCAAAAATAAGTGCAAAAATAATGACGTAAAATAAATGAGCGCAGAAATAATAGGTTGTCTTTCCCTTTCAAATGTATCGCATCATGTATTATGTGATTCAAAATTCGGAAAGAACTCTTATTATGACTTCATCCCGTCCGATCGAATAATAGAGCAGTGCTTAAAGACAATTTCCGTATTTACAGCCTTATGTGCATAAAAACAGCTCGTTCTCATCAAGGTTAATGCAATTGATAATAGTTGCATCACGGTTGACAGTTATACATGAATAGTTCCTAGATTCATTTCGGAGAAATAACATCATACGAAAAACTAACAGGCTGTTAGCGCATCCGGCTACTACAGGGGTAGCTCAAGTGATCCACTGATATTCATAGGGTGGAACTTAACTCAGAAGAAGACACGAAACTCACAAGAATCACACGAAGCTTCTCTCATCTTCTTCAGAACGGCGATTCTCTCCAAGACTCCTCTCTCTTCCAACATTTATTTTCTGTCAAAACTCCGTCTCTCATTTTCACCTTCATGTCCTTGAATTCCCGATTACCCAATAGTTATTCAGAAAAAAAAGGGGGAGGGACCCAGAGATCTCCTGTTGACCGTGGGAATGTTCGTTAATGATCCACTCTCGCAGCTGACCCTCCACAATGAAAGAAAGATTTACATCCGAAGGGGTTGACACTCATGCCTTTTTAAGATACGATTTATTTCCTTGGAAAGAGGAAAAACGCACGTGTCGTTGTTTATCTGAATTCGACTTAATGTCCAAATGACCCCCTTGGGAGGGGGGCATAATCCTCTATCTGGTAGTCTGGGGCATTTACAAAATGAGGGGGTTACACAGTTCTTTTCACAGATGACCGGAGATTCAAACTTTCTGGCGTGGGAATCATACAACGTTGCAGCGGTCAAACAGGTGTCTCAGAGCAAGAAATCTTTACACTCTTCAGTTACTTTCAGTGTGAATATTATTAATTAGTTTCAATTCATTATTTAATGAGATATTCTGTAAACTTTGGCAAAGAAGGTATGGCTAAAAAGAACAGCTCAGATTAATTAAAGCATAAACTATTTTAAAAATTTCTATAAACTTTTGAGCCAAACAAAGCTGGTGAAAAACTATTTCTTGATTAAGAGCCTCACTAACCTCCCCCCCCCCCGTCAATCAACAACATGGCTGTTCACTACTCCACTATGCCCAAAAGTAGTCAACCGCAGTCGAGATGCCTCTTCAAGTAGAGCAGAACAAAATCCTCTCGCCAATCGCAAATTCAAAATCTGCCTATGATTGAGGGGCTTCTTTTTGTGATCAACAAATGTTTAAAGAATCGAAATTTTGATATTTTTTTTCTTTTGCCGAAAGAGGCTTTAGATCTTAAATTTTAAAAAACGCATTAGAGGAGAAATATGGGTCCCGCATTAGAATGAGTCACTAATAAACTGTAAGCAGAACAGAAATTAAAACAATAGTATTAATTTTCCCAAATCATAAAAAAGTGCAATCAAAGCTTTCATCAACAATCTTTCAATGTCAGTGCTATGCGACACAAAAGAACTGATTTCAGCTTTATTAGGAACATTTATTTATATAGAAACTTCATGAAAAACATTTCGTGATTTTTGAGGATAACATTTGAAGGGTGAAGCTTCAAGATAATAAATGGATTTAAGAGAAAGAATAACTACGATTTTATGGAGGAAACATTTAATCTCGTGCTTACGATAATCCTCAGTATTATTTGTCTTTTATATGAAAAATGATCAATGCTGCAAAATGTCATTAAAATGCGAATCAAAACGAATACCCAGATCTCGAAACTTTTACTGAGTGGGAGGTAGTGGCAACATCTTTTATTGAATAGAATATTATCAAGAGGTGTTGCATTGAGGATGAATGTGCAAACAATATCACAAGTTTCTTCTACAATGCAACTTACGTTTACGCAAACGTAGCAACTTTATTCATGAAAAAAAAAAAAACACCTCTTATCGCTGTTTAAATGCAAATAATCTACAAATAACTGAACATAATCAGCTTGCATGGGAACTTGTCAAAAACTTAGTCCTTATCGAGCCGCATTCGAAGCGTGCCATCCATTCTTAAGCATGAGACCACCCAACGACCTGCACAGATGCTGGCGAGATTTTTCTTGTCATCGAGGACCCAACGATGTGCCTAAAAATCCAATACAAGTTTTGCAGAGGATGGCCTGTCGTCAGCAAAGGTCCTCGAGTCGGCTTTCTGTTGGCTTGTTCCATCAACCCAAAATGTCACAGAGCTTTCTTTGCGGATGCGCCTGTCGTTGCTTCTATTCTGACTGTTGCTGCTTCTTCGCAAATATTGATTTTCGCTCATTAAATACATACTGCCAGCTACTGCGTTTTTCTCAGTGTGAGGCGATGTCTGAAACAGTATATACTCGGCCTAATCTTGCAACATCGTCGCCAGCAATGTTTGGTGAACTGCATTTCCTAGCGTGTTTATTTCACCCTCTTTCTGCCGTCCGTGCAGAAGCACCGCAATACTTGCATACATAAAATGCATATTGCATCGATAATTATTTCTTTGTCATACATCTAGTCTGAGAGCCTGTTTATATAGTTGTGCTTACTACAAGTTTAATTCTTTATTGTTGTAAACCTGCATTTTTATTTACTTGTCACTTGAATCCTATAATCATGCACAATACCATTCCGAGTAAGTGGAATCAAGTGTTCAGTCCTGATCTTGTTGGTTAAGCCTGCTGCCACCGGCATCATTCGCCGTTCATCACACTCATCATCTCTTGACACTACGGATCAAGAAATATTGGAAGAAAGAAGAAGCAAGAAAGTTTCCGAAGTGAAAGGATCCATGCGTCCATTGGTGTTCTTTTTGGAAGATCTGCTGAATCTCGTTTGACTACGGTCTCACCAGGAAAGTTTTCTTGTAAATCACTGGAGTACAAAAGAAAATTCTACACCGCATATTCATACATTTTTACTCATTCTACTGCTATTTATATGCATATTTCTATTCGATCTACTTGTGCTTGTATGGTTTCCAGCTAGTTATATTACAAGTTAATTGTGGCAGATTTCTAAATTAAATAAATTATTATGACGGAAGAGTTCCATGAATTCCAAGGCCTTTTATTAGTGAGAGGGGAGTTTTCGTAAATTTGCAGTCACATCCATTGCACGAATTAAAATAGGATGAATCGATCCAATTGTATAAATGTGTTTCGCCATACAAATTTTTTTCATTTTTTGTATTCATGTGCTTGTGTTTAAAACTAAACTACACACAATATCACTTTATGTAATAAATTTGTAAGAAAGAGAAACCCGCTCCAGAGATTATTTTAATCCTACAAGGCTCAAATTATGCGCAGTCATCAGGACCACAACAAATGATATTATGAAAAATATAATTATAATCCATTTTTTGAAAACATACGGCATAAATAAGTAGCAGTTTTGAAATAGTTCAACTATTTGCAAAATCATAGATAAAGTTTTGAATTTAAACAAATTTTTATACTGCTAGAAATAGGTATAAAATGATTTGAAGTCAAATTTTCAAAATATGTGGATTCGATGATCTAGGGGGTCATAAATTACTGAAAATGAAAAAGTAGTTTAGAATTAATATTTGCGAAAATATTAAATCTGGGAGAAAAAAAACACACCTGAAAATGCAAGGAATTTTATATTTTTTAATTCTATATAATCATGAGGTGTGAGAACTGAGGGGTTTTAAAGTATTTAAGAAAAACTAAAATGGTGATCAGAAAACATCAGTACCAATGCAACGAGCGTTGCAAAATTCGAAAGAAATTCGATTGTTGCAGCGATGTTTTCTAAAACAGAGGTTTTTGATAATGCATATACTTTTTTCTTTGTGCATTTAATATCAGGTTTCTCTTGAAATGGCGAAAATGGAAAGAAGGTAACCAGTATTTCCTGGAGGGGGGAGGGAAGAGTCAGTTCTCAATTCTTCACTTGCACGCGCTTCTTTCAATATGTGGCGACTCAAATCGCGCCCCATTCTCTCATTTCCTTTTTTGGCGGGCTTCACCCGTCGCACGTGTCCACTGCAGGATGCACGAACGAAAGAAAATTGTGTCAGTCGCTCGGGAATGGTGTCTGCCAAACGATTTTCCCTTTCACAGGGGATGAGGGGTTGTCGGCAACCTTGACCTTCGTAACCTTTCCGATAACTGGCTGGCTGCACAGGAAGGGCAGGTGATGACCTTTCACCTGTGGGAGCCCGCTTGCCTGCGAGACAGAGCGCGGACACTCGGCTGGAAATGGAGGCAGAGGCACCGCCGGAAAACAATGACGCGCAGAACTGAAAACTGATAATATTATTGATAAACAGATTAAATTCTAATCACTTTCCAGTCTAAAATCATATTATAACGCATTTATAATCAAAAAAGGTTGAATTGTAGGAAAAAAAAGAAATATTAATATGATCATCATTTGTCAATACAGATAACATCATAAACTTTGCTCATCTGATCATTTTTATTGCTACGCAAATAAGCAATGCATAAAAATATTTCAAAACCATCATAAGCTATTGTTCCCATTCTCTAGTTTTAGATTCTATGGAAACTGGGCAATTCTAGTCAAAGTTTAAAAAATAGGGAGGATTCAAAACCGAAAACTTAGAAAGGAGAATATTTCCATTTTTTTTACAACCAGACCATATCTTCAAAAAGTAAAAAATAAATAAAAATAAAGTTGTTTTAAACTGCGAAAACAACTAACACTAGCACAAACCTTGATTTTTAAGCATGGCATTCAAAAAATTATTGAAAATATAATAACTGAAATGCTTATTGCTCAAAAACCTAAAAATATAATTAAAAAATTACATTTTTGTACTTTTCAGAGCAAAGAGGATCAATTATGTGCACAGTATTTTACACGTTCAGTAAAATTTCATCCGCACGTTTAGGTTTTCTTTTTGCCGTTTGTACGAAGAGGTGATTTCCCCAACTCCTCGTCTCTCAACAGATGAGTGAATTCAATAACGACTGCTCGACACTCTTCGTCTCCAAGAATTTCACCGTAACAAACAGTCGAAACTTTAGTTTTGAAAAAATGAACCACCCATCTGCTGGACCTGTTGATTTCAATATTTCGTCCAGTTTGTCAGATGTGTCACTTAAAAGTAAAAAATAAAAAGAAGCATCTTTATGATTTTTCTTCCATCTACACGCCCCAGTTTGATTTGCTTGGAAGGAACCATCCACATCGACATTCGTTAGCTTTCTCCAGAAGCTGTATAATTTGCCTCTCGAAAGATTCTAAGTATTTTTTTTAATGAAAAACATCAAAAGAAATATCCCAATCTGCACACGCAAGGACTGGTTTGTGGATCATGTAATTGATCGATGATGTTTTTGTCTCGGTGTAATTGTTTCTAATGGCACTTGCCATGGACAAGCTCGCTGATTCATCTGCGATTTTTAAGCCTAAATGAGAGTCTCTTCTTTGAAGTCGTGCCAACTAGGGTCAAGAGTACGACTTAGCTACACACTCATCGCAGTCGCTTGCACAGGCCCTTTTTCATTGCACATTCGTACACCATGCAGATAGAACACAGAAGAACAACCATGCCCGAATCGGGACATGATTTATTTATTCTTAGATCACAGGGAAGACACGCTACCCCTATGCCAAGACGCCGGCAGTCTTCGTCTTGGTTTTCCTTGAATGGAGACTTTTTTTCACAACCAGTTAGTACGTTCGACGTTACTTGATATTAAAATCTTTTTATGTGCAATATTTTGATAAGAAAAGCTACGTTTGTTTAAAATATTTAAAAAAAACAAACAAATGCCTTTCAAAGATATAGGTACCGAAATAAAATTTTTTTAAAAAAGTAGGGATTTTTAAAAATAGTGATAGAGCACTTCAAACTCTTAAAGCTGTCTGGTAAAGGAGAGCCAATAAAATTCCTTATTTCAAAATAGTTTCTTTAAATTTTTTAAAGAATACTAATTGAAAAGATTTGAAATTGGCATTGTAGAACAGGAAACTTTTTTTAAATTTGAAGCTGAATTTATTTTCTCGGAATAAATTTTTAAAAAACATAAATGTGAAAAAAGGGCACAATTTCTCTTAATCTGAAGTTGCTACTATTGTCGAGCCTATTTCATTTGCTAGCAAGAGCTTTTCTTTATGTATGCTGGTTTTTAAATGTTGTTGAATTACTGATTTGAAACTAATGCATAAATATTTTTCTAACTAATAGCATTTGGAAAAAATTCTGTGAAACATGAAATCGATATTACTAAAATGATAAAATTTTGAAAGTTAAGAAGGCTCAAAAATATTTCCTGTGAAATAATTTTGATAAAGCTTACTGTAAAAAGAGTCAAAATATTGACTTACATCTAATCAATTGATATTGAAATTACTTACTGACTTACATCTAATCAATTGATTGATTCTTAAACTTTAAAAATTTGTCAGAATTATTTCTGTACTCGCAAATAAAAAATACGACAAAATTTGATTGAATTCAACCCAATCGTTTAGAAGGGGAAGAAGAACATTTGCACAGACATAACTGCATTGAATTTTAATCACATTAAAATACTTTTGAAAAATTCTGGTAACTTTTTTTGAAAAGTAAAGAATTGAATAAGAAATTTCCGTTGTCTGTGAAATTAAACCTGAGATACAATTTGGTACTTAATTCAAATTTTGAACATTCTTCTGAAATGTTTGTAGGAAAAGATTCTGATGGATAATATTTGGCTCAATGTCTAGTGAGATTTCCTGTTTACTTTCCTTTGGTTTTAAAAGGAGTCAGTAGACCAGACTGTTGTAATCACACGGCAAACGCGCACCATCGAAACTTAAAATTGTATCATTCAGGGCGGTTGTTTAAGTCATTATTAACGTTTTTTTTCCCTTGCTTTATGCAATCTCTTTCAATAAGGTTGGGATAATTTTTTAATAACTCATTATTTTGTTCTTTTATCAGCAATAATTGTAAAATAACAAAACTACATTAAATTTGGAGCAAGCTGCATTTAATTTGGAGTTTCAATTATGCTCCATTTGAATGAATTCGGTTATCTGTTTAAAATTACACAAATAAAAAGAAATGACAAAACTTTTAGCTTTTTCCGCAAAGGCCTTAGTTCATCTGCTCAAAGAGCTACAAAAGAAAAAAAAAAGAAAAGAAAAAAGATTCGATGAAAGAAGATAACGGGGATCTGAATGCAAAAAGCTTTGTGCGCATACCTAGCATGCAGTAGTGTTCAACAAAACATTAAGAGATTTGAATGATTAAGTGAGAGTTTGGTGTGATCTCATCTGCCCAAACCAAACAAGCAGTTTAAATAGGTTAGTAGATGAGGAGGAATCAAAATATTCTACGGGAAGTACGATATCCCTCAATATTTCTTATATTTTGAAAAAGGAAAAGACACAAACATTACAGGTGACACCTAACAAACACCCTGAAAACCCCGCTTTCTGACACCTCTGAATTACACTTAAAGTAAACACTTGAAATGTCTCAGTCCCGTTTTTTCTAGGTCCGGATTGTTCCAGTTTCCTAATATTCTTAATTTTCATTTTAAAAAATAAAGAATACACTGCGATCCTGAGCATTTTCGTCAAACTATTCCATATGAATAGATAATAAGGGATATGAAATAGTCTAGGGTGTTGATTGTATGTCGAAAAGAGAGAGAGGGAGATCACAGGGAGGATGAGAGCATCGGCGAGCGTCTTTTGCTTGCTTTGCTTCTCCAGATAGATCGAGGGGAAAAAAAGAAAGAATGAATTATGTTTAATTCAAAGTTTTGCTTTAAATTCATAAAAGAATCATTTACGGGATGTTCAAAAGGTCCGTGACGCGTGGCGATGAAAAGACGCACTGAAATTTGAAGAAGTAAAAAAATCTAATTGCTTCTTCCTATTTCCTCTATTCGAGGAGACAAATCAGGCAAAGCAACCTGCCTCGCTGATTTGTTGTTGTGTTGCTACAAAACACCGGCGGAGACGAGGGGTGGGGCGGACAGATGCATCGAAGAATTAACTCTTGATCCCCGAAATTACCTTTTAGGGGTTAAAATGGTCATTTGCGGCGTTCGCTGCGAAGGGTAAACATGTTTACTGCAACCGTTTTTTAAAATCAACATCTACTTTCCCGGCAGATGTTATCCTTCTCGTAAAAAACTCCCGAGTGCTGCTGCGGCGCATCCCGAGCGGCCGCCCTTTCGTTCATTCATCCATTTTAACTTGGGGCGCTCTCCTCCTCTTGGAGCGTCTTCGAAGTGATCTCTGTCAACAGGGACAGCGACTTCCCGATCTTGGAATAGAAAAGGCAACACGCACGAATCGGGGTCGAAGAAAAAGTTAAAAAATGATCTCGGTGATTTGTCACAAAACGAACTGATCAATGTTGTTAACCCTTTGCACTCCGAAAAATAATCAGATGGAAAATTATTCACCTAATACAAAGATTTGTTTGCTGCTGTGAAAAATAAATATGCACAATTCTTTTAAGTCGAATGTCTTTGAAAAATGAACCTACTTCTCTTAACCATTATGGGGGCGTTTTAAACCATTCAATTTGAAGAATAAATAAATACAAAGTCAAAATGGCGCACAATCCTGAATGGTGAGTCACTCTCGGAGTGAAAAGGGTTAGGGAGACTGAAATTCTGCCAGTTAGGAAGAAACGAAATGTTTTTGAAGCTTGGTGCACTTTGGTCTTTGCTCTTGCCATCAAGATTTAATGAGAGCCTTATTTTTCAATGTGAAGATATCAGAATTAACCTCGCCTTGTTCCGTGCATGGCACGCGCGTTTGTGTCTTGCGCAGTGTGAATGTGGGTGGTGGCGGATATTATGAAAACATTTTATGCTTTGCTTCGAGCGAAAAAGAGTTTAATGATCAAAGGTTTGCTGACAAGAATTTCAATCACGGGGGTAGACCCGACTTTTAACCTCCTTCCTTCCTCCTTAATGCTGAAACAAACAGTAATGAGTGATATAAATATAAATAGGTGATAAATGTGCTCATAGTAATTCGCAATAAAGCGTGCACCATAAAAAAAATTTCAACTACTTTTCGTGCCAAATATTACCAAGCAAGCTCGAGAAGGATTTCGGGATAATGTATTTAATATTTAATTTTCTATTAATTAAAAATCATGTTTCAATGTTTTAATATCTTTAGTGCTGTGGAAAACAGCGCTTAGTTAAATTTTAAGTCAATATTTGAAAATAAATAATAACTTGTGAAAAAATCATCACAATTAAAATTTTAATTTTTTGAATTAGTCTAATCAATCAAAGGATACGGGGATTTGAAACCGTATGGTGCGGATTGACATTCTCATTTCAATAGTAGAAGAAACGGATTGGAGACGAAAAGAAAAAAAATTGTATACAATATGTTATACATAATTTTTACAGAGAAATTATTGCGTGTTGCTGTAAAGAGTATGCATGAGAATATTTTCGTACCAAATCGATTTTAAACTTTAAAAGGGGGAGGGAAAAAAGGATAGCATCACATCTTAATGCTTTAAAAAATTAGATTTGATAGGAAGAGAGCAATTTTTATCGGAATTAATTAAATTGACCCGATTTTCCGAGCTTCACTCAGATATTCGGCCTCCTAATCCTTGACGGCATGTTGAAGAAGAGCTGGGTGGAGCGGGGGAAGCACTAATATGAAATTGGATAAAAAAAAAGAACTGAAGAAATAATGAGAAGTGTGTGTGTGTGTGGGGGGGGTTAAATCATACCAGATTCTCCAACCGGCAGCAAAGGCAGACTGACTTAAACCACGAGGGCTGCATGACCGGAACATCGCAGCAGGAGCAGCGGGGAACTGTGGTTGAGTCCTAAGGACCATCACCGACCACTCTACAACCATCCCGTAGGAAATACGTCCCGTCATCGATGGATGGAGCCTATCCCCCATCTATCAGTGTATCCTCCAGGGTGGAGAGATCCAACCACCAAGCCAGAAGCATCTCATCCTCATTTCGATGCCCCCCCCCCCTCCTCAGTGGGAAGGAGAAGGAAATAAAAAAAGACTGATAGACAATTTAATAGTTAATTGTTACTATATATCTTTCATTTTTTTTTCAAAAGATGAGAAACAGATACCATTTATAATTGTTTTCCTTGAACATGATTCTTTTTCAGTAATAAAAGCTAGGAAAAAAAATTATTCAAGAGTTACTTCATCAATTAATTCAATAATTAATATTTTTAGTAGATTATATATTGATTAGCGAGATGTTTGGAATAATGCAAACCATTATCCCCATTCAAAACAACAACAATAAAATAAAATAGCATGATCCGAATGCAGTTGGGAGGTAAATATGAATGGTGTTTTTTTCCGCGAGCTTTCAGCATTGTGTCAGGTCTGTGGTTTATCCCGCGTTACTGCATCGCAGCAATTCTTTTGAACTGAAGAGGTATTTCGCCAAGAAGACTCATCGGGATTGATGTGGCGATTTTTCCTTGAGAAAGGGGAGATGTCGATTCCAGTCAACTTCCGGTGATTTTGACTTCCACTTCACACACCCCTGCCGAGATCGCCAACTGAGGAACTCTCCGAGATAAATATAACAGCAAAGATCCCAGAAGCGGTCAAGTGTTCAGTGACCACATCCTGTGTCTCTTCATTAACGTCCGCAAAAGAGCTTTCCCTTCCCCTCCCCCTCGCATTTCCGCTCTTCGCCCCTCCCTCCAGCATCGCCGGGGAAGTGGCGCCCAACGCCAGTATCCGCAGACGATTAGATGAAAAGGGTGTTAAAAAAAGCTCCGAAATTGGGAAAGGAAATCTCGGCACGTGTCGGAACAAAGCGGGTTATTAAATCATTGACCTGTAATTGTCGGGTTTTTTTTCCCTACCCAAATAGTCGGGGGCGAGAGTTGTGCTCGTGCCTCTGATATCGAAACGAGGGAGTGCTGATGCGAGCAGGAACATTCGGTTCGCGGTATTTCTTACTCCCCTGGTTGAAAAACGAGACGCGGCTTTCGACAAACGGTCGTTCAGGTAGTTCTAAGAAACCGACATCATCGTAACCAAAGCAAATTCGCTTTACTTTTAGTGAAAAATTCACGAATTTTAATTCATTTACAGTTGAAGTAAAGTAATAAGATACTCTAAGTGACGATAATTCCATTCTTTTTACCCTCTGTACTGATCAATATATAAATAAATAAAAATAAAAAATATTGAAAGTCAGATTATAAACTTTCGAAACTGAAACCAGATTGTCTCGTTTTTTATACGAAGTTAATCAATATTTAAAAAAAATCTAATTATGTTTTACTTTAACGTCATTTTCAAATAGTTTTATCACCCACATTATTCTGCTCATAGTACCATTAACCCTTTTGACTTTTCCGTCCTGGCCATTTTCGTACAAGTCATAAAACTGCCAATCGATATTCTGTTGAAGCCAATCGTATTACTGATAAAAATTACTTCTAGATTTTTTACATTTTTAATTTTCTATGAGAGTGAGATTTGTTAAAGTTTGACAAGAATTTTAATCATTTTGAATATTTAAGGACATGGGTTTTTATTACTTTTTTAATACAATCTGAATCCTTTTCACGTTTGTTTGATATGAGATGAGTTGTTTTTAAGGAATTTACGGCAAGAAAATTAAGGCGAATGATATTTCTTCTCATAAAACACTTTGGCTATGTCGCAACAATAATTTGAACCATCCAATCGCTTCTGCACGGACATGCAACAACTTTCAATAATCGGAAGTTATTGAGTTTCCTCTTTTTTTTTTTTTTTTTTTTTTTTTTTTTGCCATATTTCTTCTTGACTTATTTGTGTAATTCAGTAGTTTCGGTCACAGAAATTCATGACACTTTATAATGATCACTTGAAAAAATATTTCATCGCTCGAAGTACGAGTGAGTCAGTGAGGAAAGTGATGTTGAGATAACTTATTAAGTGTGAATGGGAGAGGGGGTAATTGTTAAAGAGATAGTCTTGAAATGCCATGATAAGAGAGCCTCTAGACTGATATTATGCTTTTAAGAGAGACTTTCGGAAGGATTTGTCATTTCATAAATGAATTTGTTCATTGTCTAAATAGTACTTTTTTTTCTCGCGACGTATAAATTCCTTGTGTGCCAACAAGTATACCACAGGGATTACAGATGCAAGTCATTTCACAACTAACAGTAGAATAAATTTCAACTATAAGGACATAGGCACAAAGGCAGAGGAAAAAGAGTAGTTTCAATAATCAAAAGTTACCGAGTTTCATCAGTTTTTTTTTTGTCTTATTTGTATAATTTAGTAGGAAAAAATTATTGAAATTGGACGGAAATATACTCCAAATTATAGGGAAAAAATTTTAATGAGATTTTATTTAGCTGTTTAAAAGGTATTAATTTACCAAATAAACACATTTTAATAAAATAAGTTTTAAGTTTTTAATTTGCAAAGAACAACTCCAATATTTTCCAATATTCTCCAATTTTATAAGCTACTTTTTCTTCTCCTCCATATTTATTCATTTTTTTCTTTTTAATTTGCGGAATATTAGTCTTTGTTATTTTTTTTAAAAATCTTATCAAGTAAAACAAATTTTTCTTTTCTAATCAAATAAAACAAAACCAGTTCCAGACCAGATCCAGTAATAGACCTTCATGAAATCAAAGAAGAAAATTGTTTGAGACAGGAAACTCCAAACTTTTCGTTCAAAATTATGCGCATTCCCATACATGTTCAAAAACTGAAGCTTCGAGTATTCGCGCTTTAATCTAAGAATTTCGATTCGCAAAGTAAGTTTTAAAAAAACAGAAGCAGATGCGTGCACAGAAAGGCATCTGTCTATCTGCTGAACAAAATAGAAATTTTTTCGTAAAAGTACTCAATTCAATGCAGACATACTTTTCAGAATGGAACGAGAAATGCAAAGCGGTTTTGTGCAAAGTTTTAATTTAAATTTTGATTTATTCAATATTACGAAAACTTTAGCTTTTAAAGAAATAACTCCGAAATATAAACGCTCTAAAATAATGTTATTTCTTAAGCAAATTCCGTTAAAATTTAAAAATTCCGTAAATCATATCCTTTAATTAGTCTTAATTTTATGTATTTTTTATTTGTAAATTAAAATTTTATATATTATATGCCTTTTTGGTAAAGGTATTCAGTTTATATTTATTGATGAAAAGGTAACATTTCCACATGTAAACATAAACGTGAGTGCTGCATTTTTAAATAGGACACTTGATGCCTTTTATAATTATATTTAAGTGACTTGCTTTATGTACGTATGAATTATTTATGTAATAAAGAATGCTTTGGATGTATTTAATTTCAAATAATAAAAAAATTACTAGCTTTTAAATTCTGTTATTGATTTATGCGTTATTAATTAGCTGAAAAGTTAGCCCAAACGATCCCTTTATCTTACAGTTATTAGAATCCTCTTTGGTTGAAATCGATGCGCAGAATCGATTCAAGCGGTCCCCTCGCGCTTTAGCATCAAAATCCTCCGCTAATGTGCATAGAAGAGGCAAATTGATCAGGCCGCAGCCCCCCTTTACAACGAGTTGTGGTTGATTCATTGGTTCTGTGTCACTTGCGCTCAGTCTCATTAGTGATAACTCATTAGAGGGTGTCATTTGCGCTCAGGCCTTAAAAAAGGTACCACATTGTAACTTTTATCTTTGTATGTAAAATTTGGCGATTTTACAATGCGCGCCATATGGTAGTCAATCACTATCAAAGTGAGAAGGATACTCCATATCTCTGATAACGTTAAAAGGCTGCCGTGGGAAAATTGCTAATGACCGTTTCTGCTTTTAAAATGATTGATAAAAGTAATAAGTAGAGTGAGCGAAATTTGCTTTAAAAATTTACTATGAAGGAACATGTTCATAATTTTCCTACGCAAAGAATATTTCAACTTTAATAAGTGGTATTCATACAGAATACTCGATCGGCGTCTAAAATCAAACAAATAGGTCGTTTCTTAAGCAAAATCAAATATTCCTTTTCCGAAAAATGTTGTTTAGAAAGACAAATGTTGCTTTGATATAGATAGAAGCCTTAATTTCACGTTCAGAAAAGTGAAAACAATTCTTCTTGTAAGAAATTCATCATCACTTGCAGTTTTCTGTTCATATTCTGCATATTTTTTGCTTTTAAAAGCTCTTTATTTGGTCCCATTTTCAACAAAATTATACGGTACGTTACTGATAAATTCAGTTAATTTTTAATGACATTATATCTGAACTAAGAAATGAATTAACATTATCAGTGGATATTTGATAAATCTTTGCTGACTAATTCCAAAAGTCAGTCCTTATATCACATGAACCCCATCATATATGCCCAAGTGTTATTAAGATAATGCAATTCTGTATAGTTGTCGAAGGAGTTAATTAGGAACAAAATTTTGGGCTCTTTAATTAATACAATTCCAGGGTATTTTTTTAAAATAATTTATTGAAAGGTTATAAATATGTTATAGGCTTTAGCGAAACAGAAATAGAATTTAAATAGCTTGAAATTAATAATGTTAGGTTATTCTTTTGGGGGGAGAGGAAGGATGTTTCCCCAAAGGGGTTTAAATTAGAATAAAAATTATTTTCTGAATCTGATGTTCGGACCAAGAGGTCTATCTTTACTCTCAGAAAGCAATTATAATCATCATCATTAATTGGAGTTGGAAAAAACTAAATCAAAAAGATCATAACATATATAAAAAGACACCAAACAATATGTGTGTTTTTATATCTTGAGGAATAAACGAATAAAAAAGGAAATGCTACAGTTCATAAAATATCAAGCTTCAGTTTAGATTTTATATGTTGGTATGAACTAGAAAATCAAAACCATTTTAAACAATTTTAATAAACTATGTTTTATTCTTCTTTAAAGTGTATTTCTTAGAAAGGTGAAGTTCTATTTAGATGATTCAAATATGGCAAAGATTTCTTATTTATACTATTTTGAAAATACTCCTTTTAAAGTGATAAATATCAAACAAATTGTCTTCTTAACGTAATAATTATAATGACGTAGGAAACAAAATTTATAGAATTATAATTGTGCGGAAAGCACAAATCATTTTATTTTCTAACCAATTATATTAGATTTTATTTTGTTAATTTAAACAGTTGTATTACTAAAACCTGAATATGAAACCACAGATTATGTTTTGTCATGGCCTCAAAATTCTATTACCTGAGTATTAGATATCCTATCTATCTAAGATATAGTTTTCAAATTTCGTGCGTGAAAATGTTCTATTTAGACATCTATTTTTATTTATTTATTTATTTTTGTAAAATATGCATTTTCTATCAGACATTGTGAGACATTTTTCTGTATAAAGGCAGTATTAATTATGTAAATAATATTCACTTGAGTTAAAATATTTTTCAAAAGGGCGTTTGATATAAATATTTGTTGAAATGGACAAGGGTATTTTTTCTTCCTAATTAATGTATTGCATAAAAACGAAGAAAAACACTTGAAATCTATTATTTAACTGCTGAAAATTACACACACACACACACACACATATATATATATATTTCATTATGAATCTGATTTAAATAAATGTTAATATAATTTTATTTCTACAAAAATGACGTAAAACTTGAGTACTAGCGAGTTTAATAACATAAAATGACATGAAAGCTATGGAGATTAAACATTTTTTACACTTTTAAATTTGCAACAATTATTATTATAAAAATTTTGAACACCTATAGTTTTTAACGCCCAGTTTTCAAACATTATTTCAATTTTCATTAGCTATATTGCAAATATTTGACAAATTAACAATTTTTATATAGGTTTGCAATTCTAAAATTTCATATTATAATTTTAGGGACAATTTTTAAAAGATTATTTAATTATTTTTAACTATATCACAATCAGGGTGGAAATTAAGATTTTTCCATATTTAGTATAAATTATAGCTTGGCATAATATAATATTCAAAAAAATTAAGTAGTTCTAAGGAAAGGCTAAAAATATAATAATTATTTTATTTTCATTTTTTAAAATTTCAAATATTGTTGGTAATTTGAACATTTGCTTGCCTTATATTTATATGAGAAAAAACAAACTTTGTTTTATTTTCCGTTGAAGACAGTTTTATTCAAATTACATAAATTGTTATGTAATTATTCAATTTATTTGATGGTCTCCATATAAGGAGTCTTTTCCCCAACTGAAATATTTGACTATTTTAAGAAGGATTTTTTAAAAGCATAACTGCTGTTTAAATTTACCATTTGCAAGGAAGTAAATAATATAATTTTTATGCTGAATAATTTAGAATCTTTGAAGTATAATATCTGTAAAATATGACAGCAAATGTTAGTAATAACTATTAAGGAAATGCGTTTGCTTTTAGTTTCATCATCAACTTTTATCATAATCTTTAAGATAATTAGATAAAATGTACTTTTTTAAAATTGCTTTGCAATGCTTCAACATTGTAAAGTGGTTATGCAATATATTAATGAAAAAAAAAAACTTGTTTTAAGTATATGCGAAAAGTTTATTGAGAAAATGCTATTATTCGAATATATAACACAAATCAAATAAATTATTTCAATTCAGCAGTTTTTAAAATACACAAAATATTCTTTATCACACTGCAACTTAAATACAGTTTTAATCAATGATGGTAAGTTAGAAGATTAATATATGCAAAAAAAGTAAGAATGAATAACCAATTCATGAAAAATTATTCATATTACCTAAAAAAAATTATTTCTTCAAGTTACTTAGTTTTTTTAGTTCTATTTTATTACTACAAATTATTTTTCAATTATTTTTAGTATTATTTTTAAAAAATTCAAATAAAATTTTATTAATCATTGCTTTAAAATAATTTTGTAACAATTTTGTTATATTAGAGTCACAAAGCACTCTTTAAGTCCTTGTCAAAAGAATATTTTTCTATTGTTCGGTTTATTCTATCATCTAGATTTATATATATTCTCTCTCTTCATTTTTCCTCTAAATTTAATCTAACACCTAGTCTAAAATAAACTATCAAAAATGTATCTAGCGTTCTTAAAGAAAATTCTAGTTTTACCGTGAGAAAAAAAACGAATATTTCGAAGAAAAGGACCCTTAATTATGTCACTTAATCTTATCAATGCGAGAAACGTGCATTCTCTATAGCCCCTCTAGATGCACGCCAAGTTTTCCAGCCAAAGGTGATTAAATTGCAGTGAACCTACCATGTGAGCGCAAATGACACCCTCTAATGAGTTAGCGGAAATGAGACTGAGCGCAAGTGACACATTCCCGATTCACTGGCGTTTGTGATACCTGGAGAGAAGTTCCGTCTTATCGGGGGCTTTATTGCATCGGTTCAGCTGCTATTTTGCGCGCGTGCCGAGCCTCCTGACGGATCAGCAGCAATGCGCTGTGGGATGAAATAAAGAAACCTTGCGTCGCATCAGTCTACATTGTTAATGGGTGTTTTGATAGATGCTCGCAAAAACATAGAGACAAGTATTTAATATCCTGACGCTCTGATTTCAAGTCCAGTTTCAGTATGAAACAAATAATTAATTATTGTAAATGTTAGTGTCCTATGTCACAAATTATATAAAATAGGCATTTTTGTTTCATTTTTTTAAAAAAATTATCCAGAATTAAGAATGTTTAGGCTTGAAGTCTAGAAAATCTGATAATATTAACCAAAATATTGTAATAAATGAAAATGTATCGCGCGTTCTGAAATGATTCAAAATTTTGATAGAAATCTATTTTACGGGATATCTTACCCTTTTTTTTTTTTTCATTTACTTTCTTTTCATCCCCGGGGGCCCTTTAAAATGAAGTTGAGAGGCTTCCGGCATGGTTGTTGGATCTCACCATTCTAGAGCGTACACGAAAGGGCGGGTGTCTGACTCCTCCCATTGATGACGGGGCGTACTTCCTAGGGGAGGGGCTATGCCGTGACCGGTAATGGCCCTTAGGACTCAATTGCAGTTCCCGCCAGTATTGCTGTGGCGGCGGTTCGGTCATTTAGTTTTATGGTTTATTCCGTGTGCCTGTGGGCGGGTCAAAGTGACCTCACTCTCTCTCCGCCGCTTCCCCCGAGTCCACCACAGACGGAGATGATGCAGAGGGAAGGATTTCGCGCTTGTTTTAAGTACAAGAGATCTGGGCCCTCAAGGGAACGGGGTGGAATCTTCGAAACTCTGCTGATTCAATGGAAACGTTGAATTTCTCCCCCTTTGTGTTTAAATAGAATTTTAATTTTAATTAGTGACACTCTTTTGTAAAGAAGAATTTTGATTTCCGAAAAAAATGGAGCACGAAAAATTTTGCAAATTATTAAATCGATGAAAGGATTTCAACCATGGAAGAAAGCTTTCTTTGAAATTAAATATCTCTGGACGGACATGATTATTACTAATTAGGAGCTCGTGCAGATTTTACATATGCGTACAACGCAGTGAGATCTTAAAATAGTTGAGACTTTTAAGAGAATCATTAAAAAAAAGTTTTGTGATGAAAAGTGATTAAAGGGCGAGACGTCTTATTTTAACTATTAGAAAAATATCGAAACAGCCGTTCAAAGTGGCATCAAGCTATTTTTCGGACTGGAAAGATCAAGATTATAAGCAGAGAAATTTTGGAAAAATTAGTTGCTAATTTACTCCTTTTTTTTTCTTTTGAAAATATTAGACAAAATTAAATTACATTTTACGATACACCTAAACAGCTACTTTTTTTTCTTTTGAAATTGCTTTATGGTGTCCCTGCACCCGCAAATAAAATGGAAAAAATAAATTTGATTCGATGACGGATTTGCGGTGCAAGAGTTGTGCTCATTGCTAATGTGTTTCTTTGAACAGTGAGTCGACTGACTCGGTCGCTTGGATTTAGTGATATCCGTTTTTCTCGACCGGGATTCAGTTTGGAGCCTGGTTATATGCAACAAAATAATAATAATAATAATAATAATTTCAATTCCAGCTGTAACCGTGATATACTTCCAGCTACCTAAATGCTGTCTAAAACAGTCTGACTATATCAATAATTTTGAAATACCTAAGATTGAATTCAAATGATCTGCGTCTTCTCATTTCCATGATGCATCTGCATCTTCTCCTTTTTACTGAACTGTAGACGAGAATGCGTCCGTATGTAATCTCGAGTATGCACACACTTCCCCTTTCGCAGCCCTCCGTTTGAAAATAATACATATATATACATATACATACATATATACATATATATATATATATATATATATATATATATATATATATATATAGTTATTTCTGGATGCAAGAACAAAGAAAAAAGGCCGATTTGGAAGACATTCCACTTTGTTCCCCCTAAAACCAGTGTCACGTTCTCGCAGGTACTCTCACCCGTCGTGGGGCAGGTGTCCCCACCCCATCCTGTGCGCCACCCTCGGCGGCCCCCACAGCCACCGTCAAGAAAGAAGGGAATGGCACAAAAAGAGTGAAGGGGCCACGAGAAGTATTCGCAAGTGGGGGGGGGAGGCGCTTCTGTTCTTCCTTTCACTGACTCCGGGTCACGAGCGCGCTCCCCGCACGTGCGCATCGAAAGTGAGAGAGAGCGAGTCGGCCGCGCAGAACGAAGCGTGAACAGTTATGGATCCGACCGTCCTGAAAAGATTTCTGGGCGGGGCGGCCGTTTTGTGATGTTCGGAATGGTTGTCGCGGCAAAACTGTTTTACGGGCTTTGTGGATGCTTCAACATTTGTACCCTGAGCTGGTCTGGAAGAGTGTTCTTCATTGGAGAGTGTGTGACGAGTGAGGTGAGAATCGACCGGTCTGGAAACGATTCCACGAAACGGTGTGAGACACCGTTTTGGAACAGCTATGCCGTAATTCATTCATTCGTTTGTTTGATAACGTGTAAGATAAACTAGTGAAATGAAAAATATAGATATTTTTAAGTGGATTTCTATAGTAGGTCAACAAAGAAATTTTTTATTTTTGTTTCTTTTTAAAAATAATATTTATTAATATAAATAAATAACATTTCAAAAAACTATTGATTTTCTCAAGAAATGAACTCGCACTCTTGACCTTCTCGTGAAAAACATGGAAATCCTCGCATTTGACCGATTGAGCTGCTGACTGTCGATTTCAGTTTTCAATTCAAACTGTTAAAACTCTACTTAATGTATTAAAAACGAATTAAATTTAATGAAAGAATTGATATTTGAAACAAACGTTATTAACACCGAGAGTCATCTACTACGAGTTTCAAAAAATATATTTCAACTCGAGTGGATGAATGAAAAGTACTTTATTACTTATTGCAAATTTGAATTAGATATATATAGGGTAGAGTATAAGCTAATAGTAAAAAAGAAATCCAGTTACACGCCATCACCATAAAGAAAAAAGCAAGTAACTGAACAAACAAACAAAAAATCCAAAAAGGGGCAACAAGTAAAAGGAAATGCGCAAAATATAGAATGATGAGTGACAAATAAATTTACAAAAAGTATTTGCATTTTGCAGAAGAATAAGAGCATCAAATAAAAGAACTCACCAATCAGTTCTGAGTGTAAAATTTGTAGATTTGTCTTCAAAAGAAAAAAAAAAGGATTGTGATGACGTGTCTGCTTTGCAACGGAAAGAGGGGTGCAGTGGCTTCTGAGGATATCTTTAAAAAAATGGTTTAAAAAGAAACATTAAAAACAATATAAAGATCTCCAGAATCCTTGATTTAAAAACTTATATAAAGAAAATGTTGGATGTAATGAATTTCAATAAAGACAATCCGAAATAAACTTCTGCTTCACATTTCGTGCGGGTAGTCGATAAATCAATGATATTAGTTCACCAATAATTACTTTTAATAAACTTCTTTGACATTGTTTTTTTAAAAATAATTCTTTCATTAAATGGCTTTAATCTTTAAGATTGCTTTCAGCCTTATTCTTGAGCCTATCGGGTTTTGCATTTCAGGATTTTGCATATAAGAGCTTTTTCAGTACATCTGCTTTTGCGAATAACTGAGGTTGTTAAGAATTGAATCCCATAAGCATGGCTGATGCTCAACATCCGCTCGCACTGACAACTTCGTCGCACTTTTCACTGAATCACCTGAAGGAGAAAAATGTGCCGCATTCCTCTAGTTTTCGGATTCACATATTTTCTTTCCATTAAAATCAGAACCATTCTGCAGAAAGCTAATTTTCATTTTTTACTGAATGTTTCCAACCATTTACAAAATTCACTAGTTCAGGGCTCTTCACTTGCCGAGACTTTAGCGCTAAGAATACAGAAACGGAATTGCTCCCGTAAAAAATGATGTTTAGGGCAGGTATCAAAGTAATCAGTAATTCGTCAATAGGCAAACAGACAACAGGTACATGTTTTGAATTTTAAATTCAGTAAAAATAGCTGCGTGATAAGAATCTAAATGCGGTGGAATTCTTTGTTTAAAATGCTCTATCAGCACATCATAACGATGGTTAAAAGCTAAATTTTACGAAATCCTTTCGATTGTTATTATTCTAATGTTATTCAAAATATTTGACATTTCATGATTTTAATTACTTAAAAAAGACAAATTTAAAAAAATGAAAAATTTGATTCAATATAAAAATGTAAAGCACGGAATTATTCGTATGATATAGAACTTAATAAAATTAAGACATAATGCATTGAAAAATATCCACAAATATTAATAATAATTGAAAAAAGAAGTTTAGTATAATTATACTAACGTCCCGTTTTAAAGCAACACTAGGGCTATTTTGGAAGGGACCTCGTCATTTTGAACTGTCATTAGATGGCGATGATGATTACTAATTAAGTTGATGACTGCATCCTTCTATTAGAAGGTTAAATAGAATGATGTTTTAAAAAATGAATTTATTAAAATTATTTACTATTTAAGCCTAGCGTGGAATTAATTTAATTTAGAAAATTTTTATTTTACACAGCTCATTATAAAGTGCATACTTGTCTCACATTGCATAAGAATAACAAACCAATAGCTGCAAAAGCTTTCATAACAATATACATAACAATCTGTTCTTATAAAATACATAATAATATGTTCTTAATAATAACACGCTCAAAAAGAAACTAACTTTATCT
>JAOUZG010050521.1:1570249-1596001 GCA_026289955.1 Argiope argentata | reverse complement strand
CCCTTGATATTTCAACTGGGCATGATAACAGATTCTTGGGTCCAGGACGATTGGATTGGATGCAATAAAAGGTTGTGCCTGAATTTGAATCTGGAAGACATATTCAAACTGCCTTGTTTGAAAACAATCACGCATTTCCACATAAATTAAAGTTTTGAAATGACACATCCAAAAATTATTGGCTTACTGTCATTGCCTTGATATCAATAGGCCATTTGAACAGTTTAGCTTTTAACCCTTTGCGGTCCGATGTCGAGAATGACTCACCATTCAAGATTGTGCATCATTTTGACATTTTATTTATTTTTCAAATTTAATTGTTAACAACGCCTACATAATGATTAAGAGATGTAGATTCCTTTTTCAGAGAAATTCGACCTAAAAGAATTATGTACATTTATTTTTTATAGTAACAAACATATTTTTTTTATTAGGTGAATAATTTTGCATCTGATTATTTTACCGGGCTGCACAAGATTAAAGTCAGTGAACCGAATTATATTCTTAAACATTTATTGTAAACGGAGCCGAAGGGTTGAAAATTTCAGAACAAATTGTCTTAAATTTAATTAACATCCGAAATAAAACAATTTACAGTTTAAAAAGTTAAAAACAATGGGAAAAAGTGACTTGTCATCTCCAGCATATGGATGAGGGATTTCACGTCCACCGAGTGCAGAGGAAGTGTTACGATCGTCAAAAGGTTCGCACTCGAGATGTTGATATGTCTCCTCGTTTTAGACCTCCCTGAATTCGAAACCGGAGAAAACTAAATAGATAAAGTTTTGGACACGCATTTAGCAGCTACTGTTCGATCGGTTTTGAACCAAACCCAAAAGGGGTTTGAATTTCTGTCTGTCTGTACTTTCAGAAGCCTGTCAACGCGGTCATTCAGAAAAGTCACGACTTAAGGGTATTAAATTGGGTACAGATTTTGTGACTGCGAGTGCAGTTTTGTGTGGAATATTTGTTTCGGTCGGTTTGAAAGATTCCTCCTAAAATGTAAATCCGATTTTCGGATCCTTTTAACCTCATGCCAGAGATGAACGGCTCGTTTCAGATCATTCAGCAAAGATGCTCAGTGCACGCCAAAGGCGAATAGTTCTCGGACGTCATTTCCGTGCAAAATATTTTCTCCGTGATATTATATTTGCCGGAGAGATAGCGAGAGAGTTTCGGCTAATGTGGTTTCACAGTTGTTTTTTTCATTAGACTAACGAGTTTAAAGAATTCCGACTGAATTTGAAACGGGACTTTCAGATGTTGCATATTTTTCAAACTAGTGCAAGTAAAATAAAGTTTCTGCTGATGAATGCCATCAGCTCGGCGTCATCAGACCGGCAGGAACCGCGCAAGACCACCGAGGTCGTCGGCTGCAAAAACGACGGGAGCTCCCTCAACGATATCACATCCATTCACGTGCAGTTAGAAGACATTTCACTGGTTTTTCGTCGCTGAATAAGAGTGGAAGGTTTTCGAATAAGGAAATAAGCGGGACTCTTCTGCTATGCGACCATGAAACTCGGAATCGTCTCTACCTTAATTTTTTGATACTCCTGTTTTTGTACTAAAATATTTTATCGATGATTTTTATCCGTTTAAAAATTCTAATGTCTAATTAAATTTAAAAATTACTACCTTCGAAATCTCGTTTGCCGCACTGTTTACGAAATAATAAATAAGTACTATCGCATCTGAAAAACATCTGTAACTTTAATAATAAAGAAATGGCTTATATATATAAAAGCTCAAAAATGAAAGCAAGGAAAGGATCGTTTATTGGGGAAAAGGAAATTGAATTTAAAGATTGCTTATATTGACTTAAGCTGCAAAATAATGAAAGAGTTCAAAGCATTAACGTTGTTTATCAAACAAATATCTATATTTGCATATAAATTTTCTTATTTCGGAATCGCGCAAGTTAATTTTTTAAGAATTAATATCGATTTCAAATAAATGAAATGGATATCATTTAAATAGTAATGTTTTGAATTTTAAAAGGGTGTAAAAATGTATGTTCAGGGATAGTTTTGTTCGACTTACAGTGGAAAACAGGCGATGTTTTCCCATTCAATGTTTCGCCGAAGCATGATTTTCCGTCAGAAGTGTTGAGTTTTTTATCTTTCGAGACGCATTCATTCACTGCTTCAGTTCCCTTGCAAACCGATACCAAATGATACGTATTAAAATAAGAGAGAAGTGCTAGAATAAGGGAAAATCATGCAGTTATTCAGTGAAGGACTCCCTACGAATTACCTCATTTCAAACCCTCAGCAATAAATTGTCTAAGGAATGAATAAAGATCAAAGGACGAGCGGCTCGAAAATGAGTTTGATATCGTTAAAAAAGGATAATTTTTAAAATTATGATCTCGTGAATTTAATTCCGTGAATAGTTGCAGCCGAAGCTTCTCTGAGAATGAAATGAAAAAGAGGCTAAAATGACTTAATTTGCATTTCTTCCATCGGTTAATAAGTTTTATTTTTATTTACTCATTTTTATAATTTCTGCTTATTTTATTGATTTATTTTATTTTATTTATTTTTATTTTTTAATTTATTTTTTATTTATTTATATTTTTTAAATGCATTTTTATTTTATTATTATTTTTATTTTTTTATTACCATTTCAGAACCTGAAATTGTTTGGGGAATGAGGCTTTCTGCCGTCAACAAAATGAGGAATGAGGTTTCCTGGCCCCGTGGGTGAAAAATTGAAATTTTATTATCTGCACGAGCATCTCAAAAAATCTGCTTTTAATAACGCGTTGCCATCCCATTTGCAAAAGCTCTGATTCAAAAAAATTAATTAATGACTACAGCAAATAAAATCTAGAAAAATGTCATTTTGAGCGCGTGATTATATGAAATGAAATAAATAGGAAATGGGATATTTTTTTAAAAAAATGCATTTTTGGATCGTTTGTAACCCTAAAGCGACTCATTCAATAAAACGATTAAAATGAATAAAAATGTAACGTTTGAATGAGAGTGCACGATCACGTGGTGCTTGGCAGCTCAAGAAATGATGCCCTGACATGATACATTGAAATATGCATAGCAGATTTCATTTTAATATTTTTTCATTTTTTATTTTATTTATTTATTTTTATTGTCCCTGATTGAGTCATTGAGTCATAAGTTACACCGTTTAAGCTCTAAATTTCTTTTCATAGCACATTTAATCAATGATCGCTATTTCCCTTAGAAGAAAAAAAGTGCATTTCTTAGTAGAAAAAGGCATTTTGCGTAACTCAGCAGTCCAGGTCAGTTACGATGTAAGGTCTTATCAAGCAATTAGCCAAGCTTGGAGGTAGCTCGGCAACGGGTAGGTACTCCATTAACCTTTCTCTGTAGATAATAAATGTGCTTCAAAAATAGAAGTTAAAACAGATTCTTGGTTCGGGTGCTGTAGTTGTGATTTAAAATATTACTATCTTGCTAAAAATGTAACTGTGTTCACTCCAGCAGCATCGAATGAATCGGAATTACGGGGCCGTCATTTTGATTAAAGTGAAAGAGACTGTTGCACTGATGGGCGAGGAATTCAAACTTTCGGTAAGGTATCAGTGAAAAGGTAGCGACTTAGTGAACTGTATGCGATTCAAGTTGGTCAGTTTACAGAAAACATAGTTTTTCGGTTTTCCGATTATTTTTATTCACACGTTAAGCAGTGTTCCGACGACCTGTCGCCAGGGTGCGGGTCGTTGGAACACTGCTTTAACTGGAAACAAACAGGGTTCGTCCCCCCTCCCCCTCTCCTGATTATCTTTTAAGGTAACATCAAAGAGCTCCTGAAAACTTCAAGAGATAGCGCACTGTCTGAAGAATCAAAGAACGTGGCTTCAGTGGTTCCTACTTTCAGAGGTCGAATCCAAATTTTTCTAAAAGTCTAACAAATGTTTAAAAAGATACTCAAGGCTTTTTGTGTGTGCAAATGAAGTAAAATTAAATAATAATGCAAACATTTTAGGTCCCATAAAGTTTTTTTAATTACTGTAATCATTCGTGAGTTAAATGTACTGTTCAACAACACCCACGTTCTTAAACTATAAAATAAAGCTGGATAAGTTTGCTCTCGTTCAAATTTTCCCATTTGACTTCCACAGGATTTTCTCACAAGAACTACTTTGAAAGAGGGAGAGAGGGAAATGTCTTCGTAAACATTAAGAAGAAAAGTCCCAGCTTGTGTTTTTAAAATTTAAAAAAGATAAGATGAATTTAGAGATTAAACTTGACTCTTATATTCAATTATGCGCAAGCAAATAAATTTTAAAAAAAAACGCACCCATTATCGGAGTTTGTGCTAACCATTTTAAAGCAGTTTGTACCAGCTTTGCTTGGTATTTTATAGTTGAGCTCCATAAATATGAATTTAAAATATATAGAAAATAAAAAGAATTAAGTAATACTTCACGGCACCTTTGACAAAACTTGAGACCCACACCCCAGGGCCCTTTGGGAAGCATTGATTTATTTGGTATAGACAAAGAAAAGCGAAAACACACACACACACAAATATTCTTATGAATGCTCTTCAAATGTTATTCATCTTTTCACCCATTAAAAAAAGAGTAAATAGCACCAAAATGCTGTAAAGCTTCTTCCAGAATGCTCATAATTTCAAAAGATAAATTACAATAACAGTGTATGACATTGAAAAAGAGAAGAAAAACCGTTCATAAATCAGAATGCTTCTCCGGGTACAACCACCTGTCTCTTTTTATCAATAACACATACTAAAGGCGATGCAAGGAGGAACATTTATCTTTTCTTTATGTCTCTAATGCTACTTTTATAATCGAATAATATGTGTGCAGCCACTTTGCAAGCCGTAAGTCCTGACAGTTGTCAAGTCGTTCGACTCGTGGCCCCACACAGATACAATCGCCTTGAAGGACCGGCACTAAACTCTTCATTATGGGATGCTCCACCATCAGAATGGATGTCAGGAATCTGAGGAGGGACACCTGATGAAGAGGACAGAACATCTTATTAACGATGCTCTTGATTCGAGTCAAGATGCCGGGGGTGTTATCGTGGAAAGCCTATCGCGAATCTCATCGAAGGAAACGACTTCTCCTGATCGGTTTACTACCTGGATACCTGAGAGGGCGTAGATGCTCTGCGCGATAGCGGTGATGGTAAAGGGCCTCACGCAGACCGCTGCCTGGCCGGAGGTGAGATGTTTGCTGTTGACGTTGAGTGAGTGCCTTGCGGATATCTTTACGCGGTTTATTATTTCATTTAAAGATAAAAGCGACGCGATATTTTAGCTGCACTGCCTGAAAACTCGGGGGCACAAGTGGATTTTTGTAATACCAGATGCCGTCACGAGGCAATTCAGACCAATAAAAGATGGAAAGGAAGGAGTTTTTTTTTTTTTTTTTTGCTAAAATATGAAGGAATGTGGCTTTCAGGTTTTTATCATGAAAAAAATATATATATTAGAATAAAACGTGTGAAATGAGCTCTTCTGTCTTCTCTGCATCGTTTTTCTTCTACTCCGTAAGGATTTCTAGGGATCCTCTCATGTTGCAAATAAATAAATAAAGTAAATAAAAATAAAATCTACAAACGCAAATTTCAAGTTATCATGCGAGAACATTATTATTTTAAAATCTTTTTTAATCTTAATTCATTTAAATCGTTAACCAGTTTGAAACCGTCATGAGACTTTTTTCTTGGTATCTCTCTCTCTGTATATATATATATATATATATATATATATATATATATATATATATCAGCCTTTCAAAATCACGCCTGCTGTCAAAAAAGCATACGTATTAGTAATGCAAAATTTATAAAAAGCTGTTGAAACTATTTTTCGTTCGTACATTTCGGCTACATCAAAACCTCCTAGCCAAACTAATATCACGTTCTCCCACGATGAAAAAAAAAACGAATTTAAGCTCATATACGAAAGAAAAAAAATCATCGGAAGTATAATGAATGCGTGGCGCAACACAGGCTATGAAATAAATGTATTTGAAATTTACGGTAAATCAAAAAAAAAAATTAAACAATGACTATCTGAACGTCCACAAACGATGCAAGGCGCAGCGTTTTCTTTTCGTCTCTCATCAGCATGCGTGCGGCGACAGATGCGAGGAAGCGCCTCTTTTGGGCAAGACATTCCAGCTGCGATTCAATCCAGCTCCCGTTTCCCGCATCAAAAATGTTCCATCTAAATTTTCTAAAATCACGAAGAAGAAGGAAGCGACCCCCGAAGAAAGATGAATAAATGTCGAGGGCATAATGCGAAGAAAGTAGAATTAGTACAAGAATAACTGCACACGCGATTTTTCTCTCACCCCAAACTGATGACATCTATGGAGTAGATCAAGCCATGATCTTACAGGTTTTGTGGAGCGTTGTTTACATTCATGTTGAAGATTTTATTTTAATTCTTCGATTTCGAAAAAAATACCCTTAAATGTCCCCTGAGGACTTATTAAGGGTTTTCGGGAACATTTAACTTTTGGTATACATTGTATGTAACGAACATAGGCTATACATTGTATAACGCTATACATTGTCTGAAACGAAATCTCCCGAAAGCGTCTGTAGGTTGAAACCCCAAAAACTCGAGAAATAGTGAACGGACATTGGATATATTTATGCCATTTTGTAGAGCATTTATTGGAGAAGGGTTTAGTACATTAAAGTCATATCAAAATAAAAAAGGAAGTTTTATAATTGCGATTTTAACTTTGCACTTTTCCGAGCGTGCTTGAAAACCGCAAACTGCGCATGTGCAAATAGCAAGAGCTGTGGTATACATATACATACTATGCGTGATACATTTCTTTGTTTACTGATTTTAAGCCGAGATTCAAAATTCACTATGCCATCCAAAAAAAGGAAATTCAACCTTGGGCCAGAAGAGGAAAGAAACGTTCGGTTAGCGAATATCAGAGAAATAATGACCACGCTTAGGGAAGGAGAGTCATTTAGAAACTGAATTGCGGACACAAAATGAATCTTCTAAGAGAAGAAATGATCGCCTGTGTTTTGTCTACTACATATCATATTTTTACCTTGTAACAGTCTAAATATTTCTGAATGTGGGCTATAAAAAATCTTTTATAGCTATTTTTGATAATTCCCAAATATATTTTTATGTTTGTTTGTTGTTTCGTAATGTATCAAAGCCATGTCGGGCAGAGACTACACTTAAATTTAAAACTAATTTTTCTTCTTGGATGCTATGCCACGGATATTGGTAGTTAAATGACATTTTTTTCTTCTCGAATCAAGTCTCTTTTTCCTGTCCAATTTTGATCCCTTTCCTCTGACCGGCGGTTTCAATGAATACTCTATAAATTTTGATTATTTTCTAAACGATGAGAATTTTTGCACAGCTCCGGTTTTTAAGTTGGCAGGAGTCAAAAGCTGTCTCATCTCACGCAGTCGTTTCGTAATAATTATACACTTAAAAACAGAAAAGATTAAAATACCTGCTGTACTGAAGTTGTCTTCATAATAATTGAATCCGGTAAAAACGTCAGTCATCAATAAAAAGTAGAAGAATATATGGCTTGTCAGAATATTGAAAGTTTACATAAATTTATTATTTTGCAGATCTTAAGTCTTTCGATCATCTATTAATTTTTTTAATTGAACATGCTTCACACATATTACTAAGCTGCTTATAGATTTCATTCTGAGAATAAGTCTTTTTACAGTTCTGCAAATTGATTTTTTTTTCGAAGTTTCCATTATAAGATAACAACACAATTGAATTCCCAGCATCTTTGTATCCTTCCTCTGTCCTTCTGAAATTGTTTAAATGACAGCACAACGGCAGGAATTCCGATACAGTCCTAATGATCATCACCGGCTACGGAACGACCTTTCCCGTAGATGTCTTAGGAGTGAAGAGAACTTCACCATCCCTCAATATTACTACACCCAACAGGGAACAATCATTTAATTCTGACGTTCTCATTTCCATTATTGGGATGTATCTGTTTAAATAGATAATTATAGCATTGTCGGTGCTAAATAAAAAATCGTTAGAGATAAATTTGATTATTTTGAAGTATTTTGAATAGTAAAAACATAACTTGAGTACGTTATTGGAAATCAGAAATTCATTCGAATGGAAAGAAAAATGGAATTAGAAAAAGAGTGATCTCGTGAGAGTTTTGATCGATTTTTTGGTTGTAATTATTGTCTAAAATTTGACTGGCACAAAATTTTATTGGAAGTTATAAGGAAAATACTTGAACCCTGCGATTGGACACGCGTTTCAAACTCATAATTCACTTTAAAAGAAACCGTAATTTCTAATGAAAGGTTTGCAGCAGAGTTTCAAAAACTGCAAATATTCCGTATTGTGTTCTTCCTTCAAAATTACCCTTACTAATTTTTTAAATTAAATATAGTTTAAATAATTATTTGGATGTAAATCATTGTATTAAAAATTTGAGAATTAAGTAAATAAAACTGAATTGGGTATAGTTTACTTATTTTATGTATCATTAATTAAATTACTAACTTTATTTCTGCAGTTGGACTCTAAATGGTGGTAGTTTAAATAGGCTTTTGATTCAGTTATTATGGATTTAATTGCTGCTCTTACTAAGGCAGCGGTGACCTACGGTAAGGTATCGGCTTTGGAATCAGGGAGTTTAAAACTCGATTTCAACGGACATCCGCCGTATTTGAGGCTTGGGGCACATTGAATCGGATGAAGCTTTGTGGAAATTCGGACAAAGGAGGTGTGGGTGCCGTTCAAGTGCCTTCCAAAGCTCCGAATTACGACGCCCACCTCGAAATAACTCTTTCGTTGTTTCAATGGTTTGATGGAGTTTATTGGCGCAAGAACCATTTTTGATTAAACTGCTCCAAATATACGGTGGGATTTAATCCTATTTTAGAAGTTTAAAAAATTTGTTTGTAAATTGCGTCATTTTTCTGGACAGTCAACATGTATCTGATCATTTTAAAAAAGATTAATAGATGGGGAACTTTATGAAGAATGTCTTTTAATTTGATGTGGGTGGAGTGCAAGTAGCGAATGCGCTCACTGTTAAATTGGGGACTTATGTTGCTTCAAAACAAGGTAGGCATAAAACTAAAATAGTCTCTCTCTCTCTCTCTCTCTCTCTCTCTCTCTTTTTTGATTTAGGCGAGAAGGAAATTTTCTGAACTGGAAAAAGGATAGTGAAATGAAAAAAGTTCAAACTGTTAGGTTTATATTGGGCTTCAAAGGGTCATTTTTATATTTATGAGAACAAAATAAAGATGCGAAGCAAATAAAAAGAGATGAAACCTACGATCGCAAATTTCAAGTTACCATGTGAGAACATTATTATTTTTAAATAATTATTTGTCTTAATTTAAGTCACTGGCCAGTTTAGACAGGTTCGAAACAATCACGAGATTTCTCTACCGATCTTTATCCCTCTCTCTTCGTATACATTTAATGATAATTTTTTTAAACTTTTCCTCCTTTTCAATTTTTCCAGCTTGCAAGCAAAGTTTTGGAGCTCGACCCATTTTGAGACGAAAGAACAGCTACAATGTCATAGTTCTTCGTCAACCTTTTGAAAACGCGCCTGCTCTCGAAGAAGGATAAGTAATAATAATGCAAAATTGATAAAAGCAGGTAAACGAATATATGCGTTTAAAAGATGTTGATGAATATTGCCATTTATACTTTATGTATTGCCTACGCGATTTCAATTATTCCTTGCTTTCAATTATTCAAAATCCTCTAACGAAAAAAGCATCATGTTCTCACGTGATAAAAATTTAAATTTCAGATAAAACTTCTCAGCGTGCGTTTAGAATCATCTATAGAATTCCCTCAATCAATTCCAAAGAATCGTCATCGATTTTGAGGAATAGTTTTGATCGAAAATATCAAAACAATCTTTAGGGACTCTAAGTATAATCTTGTTGATAGGCAGAGGCAGTTCAGATTTCTTTTGAATTGAGAGAGGGCAATACTTTACGACCAAGGATTCAAACAGTTTAGGTAAATATCTTCTACCAAAAGCAAAATTAATCGCCGACCTGGATCTAAGGGGGATGAACGCATCTCACCATTGTCCCCAATATAAATCCCGAGCGATTACAGGTTCTTTTTAGGGCAGAATTATTTGTTATCTTGTCATCCGCCACATAACCCTTTCTTCGCCGTGTTTGCCCACCGACAGGGCAGATGCTGAGAGGGCGATTCCGAAGTATAAACAAATAAATAAGAATCGTCCTGTTGTGACAGCTCCGAGCCAGGTGCTTCGCGGGCGGACTTAACGGTGGTCCCGGGAGAAACGGACCCGCAAAGGATTAAGCTCTTTTGTGCAGGCAGTCGAGCCAGGATTAAAATTTGCTGCGAGCGCTTATCCTGTTTTGGGTTCCCTGAAAAAATGCACGGGGATGGAAGAAGATATCGCAAACAGCATTTTGAGCTGAAAAGGGACGTGAGCTTCTGAAATATTTTGACTAAGAAAAAGCTAGATGTAATTTTTTTCAGGGGGAGGGGAGGGGAGGTTGATAAATCTAGTTAGCGGAGACTATATCGGTTGAACTAATTATGGGCTGAGATATTTCAATGCTTTCAACTGTTTGTTTTTAAAGATCCTGATCTTTCGTTCATTGAAATTATACATTGAAAATTTTCAGGTGTTTGTAAAATTGACGAGGCAAGCGATCCGTTATCAAATACTGTGATCCGAGCTCTTTAAACTTTATTGCAAGTGGTAAGGGGTTCGTGTCGATACTTCCTCGCCAAATGGGGGTGGGTTTGTCTGCTGCACGCAAGAAGAGTGAGCAGATTCTTCCTGAAATCTGAGATTTTGAATTAAAGGGCGCCGCATCTCTGATACAAAAGGCTTCCCGGAATTCTTCTTCTTCAAGTTTTTTCTTCTAAAAGTGGATACAAAGTTCTGAAATTTACTATGTTAATAGTTCAACAATGCTCCGCAATTAGTCGTATTCTCGTATAATCTTGCAATTTGTAAGGGGACTTGATTTCTCTCAAACGAAATTACAGCATTTTTTTCTGCTAAACATTCCGATTCCTATGATGTACTAATTGAGTAAATTTTGATAAAGTTACTGAATGAATCCTTGAATCTGGTTTGCCAATTTCAAGGACTTAAAATATTTCAATGGAAATGAAAGATAATTTGTTTCAAATTCAGTTCTTTGCTATTTCTTCATATCCGATGTGTTCTATTTTGTGAGATGTTTTCATGTCTTTAATCAATTTCTATTCCTTTAATCAATTTCAAACAAACTTTTGTTGAGGGAGCGGTGATTTAGTGGTAAGACCTCGACTTCTGAACTGGAGGGCTTCAGTTTCGAGGCCCAATTCCACAGAGGAATCATCGTTTTGGCGTGCGTGGAGCCATGTTAAATCTGTTGGGGTCAAACGTCCTCCGGCTGGTGTAACATAGAAACTTGAAGAGGACGGTGCTCAGGTGTTTTCCTCGTCATCTCAACACCGCTCAATATTACTAGGACCACCGTAAAACAGCAAGAATGTTGCCATAAAACGGGACATGTTATTGTTGTTTCTTATGGCACTTGTCATGAACAAGCTCGCTGAAGTAGTCGGCGAGTTTTAAGCCTAAAGGAGCGTCTCTTGTTTTGTAGTAGCACCAACTTAGGCCAAGAGTACGACTTTTGGTATTCACTCATCATATTCTCTTCCACAGGCCCTTTTTACAGGGGAGCACCTTCACACACCGCACAGATAGAGCAGATAAAGAACAACCATGCCCGAATCGGGACTCGAACCCAGGACGTCCAGATCACATGGAAGAAATGCCACCCCATGTGCCAAGACGCCACCAAAACGGGACATTAATGTAGTTAAAAAAACTTTTGTAGGCAGTTCCTTTCGTTTTAATCTGAGAAACGAACAATGAAGTTTTTCGAAAATATTCTCCTTAAAAATAATTCTTATACCATTTTAAAATCCATATAGAAAATCTTTTCACTGATGCAAATTCAGGTACTGTAAATTTTTTAACGGGATTTATTTACTTTAAAACACATCTTTAAGTGTATTTCACGTCAATATTTTCATTGTTGCCAATTTTACTCAAGCCACTTTTATTGTTTCTTTAAACATTTGATAGATTGATTTTCTGAAATGGTTTAAAGTTGTGGAAAAATTCTTTTTAGTATGCATGAAGTTTGTAGGACAAATAAAAAAGTATAGTTATTACCCAGCTGCATTTAAAGATAGATGCATCAGAAATTACGTTTTTATCATGGCTAAGACGTCTTGAAACATTAGAAAAATTCATTCATGCAATTAACAGATCATATATGCAAGAGAATTAAAGTAACTCTGCGTTAATGTCTGATAATTTGGCGGAATCATGGGTATGGAAATATATCTAACTGAAATTGATTATAACCGGCGACATCTCCGGCGGACTGAATGATTTTGTATATATAAAAGATGGTATAGTATATATAAAAGTTAGTATATATAAATATTAGCATATAGTTAGTATACATAAAAGATTCCGATATATGAAATCAGTTGTGTCAGTTTTGGATGTCGTATGCGAAAAAATAAAAATCTGCCCCAAAATACCAACGTGCACATAAATTAAAGCATTTATCAAAATTTAAATATTCAAGGCAAAAATACTTTATATTATATATTAGTAACCTTCGGCAACCTGCTCATTCCTTCGAGATTAATAGTTGCTAAACTTTTCAATTATATCTAAGAAGTTTGCTATTTATTGCTTTCTGAGCATTTAAAATTTTGGTCAACAAGCAACGCGAACTATCGTATAATAAAAACCTATACGCTGTTTTGCTCATCATGCTATGCATATCCATTATTTTCGATCATATCACCTAAACTCTTAATTTTAATTTCAAACAATAATGAGGCTTTGCTTAAGATATTTGTGCGGAGGGGGGGATCTTTTCTGAGCATTTTAAATATGTTAACTTTTTCTCTCTTTCTCATGGCACCAATAATTGTTTTGTTTGAATTTAGTTTAGTTATATCAACCTTTCATTGTAAAGCAACATTAGGGATATTTTAGGACGGGTCACGTAATTTTGAACCGCGGTAACATGAACAGCACTACTCAGAGCTGGCACTCCCTCACCACACCACACCAGTGGTAGGACATTTAGCTCTGAAGGATTTAAAGTGCAACTTATCCCCCTACACCAAGCTTTTTTGATAGCATTGGGTCTCGATCCTGAAACCCTAAGCTCACGAGCCGAGGCCTTACCGCTTGGCCTCCACCTTCACCCTTGTTTTGCTTGAAAACATTTTATTAAACAAATATTTTATTCCCGAATAACTGGTAAACCAATCAAATATCGTGTAGAAACCCCACGAGCACGCAGAAGTGCCACAACATGGCTTGGCATGGATTCAACTAATTTGTGAAGACATTCTGTGGACAGTTCACACCATGATTGCTGCAGGGCAGTCCACAAAGCGAGGTGGTGGAGATCTCCTAAGGACAGCCCATTGCAAATAATCCCAGATAGGGTCGATAATGTTCGTGTCAGGAGAATCAAGTGGCCAAGAGAGGGAAAGAAACTCAGAAAAATGTTCTTCAAGCCACTCGGTAGCTACTGTAGACACGTGGGGTGGCGTATTATACTGTTGGAATCGTCCACGTCCGTCAGAATGCACACAGGACATGAATGGATGCAGGTGGTCCGAAAGGATGTTAAAGTACCGCTGACCTGTCATGTCTACTCACATCAACGGTCCCCTTTCATGCTAACTGCACACGCGCTTTGCTCTCACTGAGCCTCCACCAGCTTGAGCAGTTCCTTGTAGACATGGGAAATCCCCAGATTCATGGAATTTTCTCCATACCTGTGCACAGCCATCCAGACGATACACTTGGAAACGCGACTCATCAGATCAGACAACATTTTTCCAAGCATTGAGAGTCCAACGGCGGCGTTGGCGAGCCCAGGTAAGGTGCAGAGCTTTGTGTCGCTGAGTCACCAATGGTACTTGAGATGGTTTGGGGCTGCGAAAGCCCATATCAATTAGGTTACTTTGCATAGTGCGGACACTGACACTTGTTGATGGGCCTGCATTCGAATCCGCAGCAATTTGAGGAAATATTGAACTTCTATCTCGTGTAACGATTCTTTTCAGGCGTCGATCACCCCTTTCAGTCAAGACCTTTTTCAAGCCGTGCTGCTGTCGGAGATTTGAAGTTTTACCGGAAATCGGTATTTGTGGTACACCCTAGAAATGATCGGGCCCGAAAATCCAAATTTCATTTCTACTTTGGAAATGTTGTACTCCGTTTCCCGTGCGCCGTCGATTAGTCACCGTTAAAAATCACTTAAATCTTGTTAACCTGCCATCATGACAGCAGGAATGGATGTAATAGCCTCCTCAAATAGCCGTTGTATTATATACTCACTGTAGACCGCATCGCGTTACGCTGATTGGTTGAACAACTCGATTATTTGCATACGACCTGCTATACAAGTTTTTCTGACTCTTTAGTGTATTTACTCCCCAATTCGAGCCCTAAGTCCTTCATTTATCCCAAGCCACTTAGAATGTGAACGCTGTCGCTGCGCGATGAATCACAGAAGCAGTTGCCGGTAACGCGGCGAGTTAAGATAGGAGCTTTCGCACTGGTTGTTTATATACCGCACTGCACGCTTCAAGGGTTTAACAGAAATTAAGTAAATCAAAGGAATAAATCTTTCTCATTTGAGCATAAAATCTTTAATATCTTAAATCCCCGTAACATAAACACAAATCGCAGGCTTGATTTTAAAGAAAGTTGTCTCAAAACTAATTTTAGTGGTTATTAAAATGACTGTACCGTCAAATCGTACTAATAAAGGATGACTTTACAAACACCAAAGTCATATCCATTTTTAGCTCTTGATGTATGCATAAAAACTAATTAAAATATCCTCAGCACCCAAATGCCGGTTACCCTGTTGGCATGTGTCATTGTTATCATATAAAAATAAAAGTAATCATAATAACATATTACAACCTTCAAGAATGTCGACACGTGCAGAGCTGTCTCCACCCGAGCTGCAGGCCTCAGTTCTTATTTTCATTTTTTTACTCCTTATTTTGAACCTTCGTCCCCCGTTTAAGATACGAACATCCTAAGTGGCAGTAATTGAATCCAGTTAGTGCTTTCATCGGAAATTCAGAGAAATAAAAAAAAATCGATGGGATTGACTTTGATGAGTGAGGAGGAACCCGAAGTCTGACATTCGAAGATGGACGCTCTTTACAGGGGAGAGCCATTCCTTTCGTAGGAATGAGGTGCGGAGGCCGGTTGCTGCATCTGTGGGGGGGGGGGGGAGGGTGAAGTCTAATTTTCTGATAACCATCGAAATGAACTCCTGTTTTCGCTTTCTTGGGCGTTTCAGAGATCTCTGAGCAAGATAAAGATTCTTCTTCTGAAGTGAAACGGGGAAGGGGGTGGGGAGATGGACAGAAAAATGCGAGTGAAAGTCGAGACGCTGAGAGAAGCATTCAATTCATTCCTTTAGACCAGGTTGGCTTATTAGGGTTCGTCCGGCTGATTCATATTTCTCTGGAAAAAAAAAAGAAAAAAGAAAAGAGCCCTCTTTCTCTTGGAGCAGTTGGTATGGAAAACTAAAAGTTATCTTCCGTGCGAGTCGTTGTGGCAACATCTGTTGAGAATTATTACAGTGCTCAAACACTCTTTAAAAATGATTCGAGTATTCCATGTTCTTTTTCTATAACTATGGGTTTTATGATGGCTTTCGAAAACAGAATATAATTTCAGAGGAGTAAAAAGGCCGAAAACGAGATGATAAGTATATACTGCGTATGAGATGCGACTCCGATAGTCCAAGATAAAAATGGAAAATAAAATAATAATAATAAAATGTAGGAAAGAATGAGCACATGATTACTGATTTACGGAAGTAAAGGCTACCAATATAAAATATTTTCAATCAAAATACATTTTTAACTAAAAATTCCACAGGCATAAAATGTATGTAATTAAATAATGTAAAATTAAGGTAAAAAACAAATATGTTAAATAGAAAATTTCAACGAGCAAATTAGATAACAAGAGGGCACAAACTATTAACAATACATATTCATCGAGACATTCGTAGTTTTATAAAGTAGAAAGATGACAGAAAAAAAAACTGCGTATCAACACGCACACTTATATATAAGCACACACACGCACGCACACACACACACGTTAACAAATTATTAATTTAGATACATACATTAATAAATTACTAGTTTAAAAAATAACAAATAAATCTGATAAAACATATTTTTTCTTAGTGTACAAAATCTACAATTACAACTCACATTTATCACTAAGCTCAATTCACATTCATTATTAATAGACTCTTTTTTGTATTTAAGTATTTTATATATTTATATTCCTTATATTATTTTTATGAAATATAAAACTAGGTGTCAACTGCTTAAGAAAATAACTCAAGTATTTCTTGGCATAATTTATATTTTTCATCTCGGAGTTTTATAACTAATACTGTCTTCATTTCTTAATGTTCTAAAAGTTTAAAAAAATTTTTCACTTCTACATTCTCGTTTGCAATGCTCTATATTTATATTTTTTTAGAATTTCCTTACAGCTAATCGTTTGATGTAAAAATAATTAATTCCAAACCTGAGGCGTCGTCTGAAAGAGAATTAGAGAGAGAGAGAGAGAGAAAAGTTGTTTTAGGATTCCATAATTTTTATAATACCAAATTATAAAATATAAGCTTAAAAATGTTACTGTAACTGTAATGAAAAATGCAACTGTAAATTAAAATGGGGTTTTTTGTACGTCAATACTTGTTTTTATTGAATTTATTTAACTCACTTCAAATCAGTTTTAAGAATTTTATTTAGAATTGATTCGATTCATTTTTTTAAAATTAACCAGAATTAGGGCTACTTTGAATTTATGTTATCTACCAGAAAATATTAATAACTTCATTATTGAGTCATCTGATATCCAAACTGCAAGATTGTTTTTCAACGTTGCTTTGGGCATCTCTCATCTGCGAATCGTCACGAAAATGTATTTTATATTACAAGAAAGGAGAAATGAGAACGAAAAAAAAATTCAAAGAAATATACTTTTCCGAATGGGTCACGATTTTTATAGTGTAAAAATAAAATACATCTTTAATATACTATGCCCTTTTACATGCAATTCTGTAATCATAACTCGGGGGGAAAATCTTAATAGTTTTTCTATAGACGAATCAGAATTTTTAATTTGGCTTCAAAGGAAAAGGATGAAATTCCGCGCAAATTGAGAGAACTCGACAGCAGTACAGGATAGAGCTATGCTGCGTTCACACTCGGCCAGTCATAAGGCGGCCATTAGGCAGCGCCTGCGTAAAAAAAGACTGATTTATATTTAAAACAATTTCATAAGATAGATGCAGGCATTTCGTGCTTGACTATAAACTGCCCCTTTGGCGCGCCTGAATTTTTCTATTTCACAGAACATCGCATTAAGATGATGGATATTTACACAAAAAAAACATGGTGAAAAAAATACAACATATTTTAATTTGGAAAACCACACTCCAAAACTCTAAAAACGCATTTGCAAGATGAAATATACAGTGGCATGCTATTCCGTCGGGACAATTACTTGTCATCGACTGAATGGCATTTTTCAGCTTTTCTGCGCATGCGCTGTCCACTGGCCGAGTGAAAGCCCAGTATTCATGTTTATTCGCATCTGAAAGAGCAAGTGTATGTAAATCAGAAATTTTGTCTTTTCTGAAGTAGCAAAAAATACAAGAGGAATCACTGTAACGGAATTGTGGTTCCTTTACCATAATGAATGGTGAATATAGAGGTCATTCAAGCCAGAAATAACACGTTCTGATAAAGACTTTTTAATTCTTATACATATTAATATTACTAGTTTCATGAAATTTGAGAGCATCGTTATAATCTAGATCACTTTAGATAAATGATAAAATGAAACTATTGAAGAATCTTGTGCCCAAATATTTTATTTTATTATTTTTTATTCGTATAACGTTTTCTTTACTCTGGATTTAGTGTTATTTATTTTGGTTATCTCGAAAGTATTTGACCTTAGAAATAAACATAGCATACAATTTTGATTCAAATTTCCTTCTGATGTTAAACAGCTTACTTTTAAGTGCATTACTTTTGAAAAGATTACAACAATTTACATGCTCAAAACTCTTTTTCTATAGGATGTAATAACACATATTTTATAAAATTCCTTACTTTTTCTTTAAAATTACGCTGCTTGTAATCTGATCTCAACGATATGACATAAAAAAATTGTCAAAGTTGCACAGCGCGTTTTTCAATTTAATAGCATTGCCTTGAAATAACTTTTGGGTCGGTAAAGCTAAAACCACGGAATTTTCTTCATTATAAAGGGAGGTTGGTATTTGTTGAATAACTTCTTTTAAAGCGACAATCTTTAGAGGCAAAGCAAGATGACGAAAGAATTGTTTGGCACAGATTAATGTGCCATCATAAAGTTTCATGGCTTCTTCTTACGATAAACTCTTACGTGAAACCAGAAACAGAGATCTCGCCAATTAGAATCTGACGAATACGATGGCCGATGCAGCGCAAAGGGAATCCATTTGGATACTTGAAGGGGAACAAGTCTCCCTCAACATACCCTGGAATTTGTTCCTGTCAAAGAATTTGTTCGGTTTATGGGTCTTGAGAATCAATTGTGAAAAAAAAAACGTTGAATCCCGCCCTCCCTAAATAAACACTTTTCATTAATAAAAAGGAAACCTTCATTTGGAATAATGATTTGGGAGACATTTTGGAGAAGACAAAAAACTAGTGCAACATTGAATAATTTCTTTTTCATATCCGCGGGATTCTGAAAAACTGTTTAATTTTAAAGTCGTAGCACAGTTGTTTTAAACTCACAAAGTCAATTATTTTGAACACATATTAGTAGATAATGCAACAAAAAAAAGTGAGGGGGTGCTGCTTTCGTATCCACCCTTTGGTGGTATTATCATTTCGCAATAATTATTCGTTGACGTTACCTAACGAGACGTTTTTTGTCTCTTACTGTGAGTGACTTTTTAATAAAGAAATTTTTAATTCAATGAAAAGGGAGTACAACGAATCATTTTGAAAAGTTCAAATTATATTCATTATAAAAGCGAAAGAGGAAAAGGTAAACCTAACATTAAATTCTATCTACCTGCCAATGAAATCCTTCCGCCACAACTGGATATATATGCAGATAAAGAAATAGACTCAAAATTCAGAAATGCAGCAAAAAATTTAAAAAATAGACTTTCGAGATTCTTTGCCTTGATTCGTCTCTTTTTATTACATCTTTAAGAATCACTCTCAATTATGTTGCTGTTGCTGATCTCCGTGGTCGGACTTATACCAAATCCAAAAATCCACAGGCAAGAAGAAAGACAACGACGAGAAAAGGAAAAGAATAAATTTCTTCCCAAAGGAGTCCCGGGCAATCTAGAATATGTTCATTAGAGGCCTGATCTTGACTCTTAATTATACGTATATTGCAGTTTATTTCTAGACCTCAAAAATGAGTATTCGACTTCTCTTCAAAGACCGATAACTTAAATCCATTACTTAAAACAGAGAAAAAAAACCCTAAAATGTAATTAAAAGCATTAAAAAAATATCAAAAGTAGCGGGGGGAAATTGTATGGATATAAAATTAATAAAGTTGGAAAAGGTAATTTCTTTAAATTCAGTGTGACAAAAGTGAGTTTTTTGCAATAGTATAATTCGAACTTATTGAATAGAAACTTTAAACTTTTGATTAATTTTTTAAACTAAAAATGTAATTCAAATTCTGAAAAAAAAACCCTTTTATTACTGAACACTTTTTGCACGAGGAATAATCAATTATCAACCGAATGCAGCTGCTCCCAGCAGCGGCGGATCTCCAAATGGGCAGACTGAGCCGCTGCACAGAGCAGCCAAACTAAAAAATGAAATTTCATTTCCCAGAAGAAAACACACTCTGAGAATAAAAACTGAAACAGTGAAATAAAACTTAATCCCCCTCTCCCGCCATCGCCATTCGCAGGTCGAATTTAAAAAAAATATTTTTTCTTTTGGTAATTCTTTCAAATAAGTACAGTCTTTAAATACACATTTTATGAATGCTAAATTGAACAATTTGAACATGCGATAGTAAATATGATTGGTCTGATTTCTATAAGTTTCATTGCATCCACTTTGTGGGTTGAGATATTTATAAAATCGACACCTGCCGCTATAACATTGTGTACAAACTGGAGTGTCAGGCAATCTGAAGTCACAATAGATAAATAAAAATAAATATCTGTTCCAAAGTTGATTCAATAAAAATATTGACCTGAAATGAATCATTAACATGTTGAAAATGAGCCGAAACGTGAGAATAAATGATGCACCTCATTAAAGGAGATGCCTCAAAATATCACTCCCTGGGGCCGGAAGATAGTTAAACCCACCACTGGCTCTAAAGCAATAATCTATTCTGTAATTTTTATTAGACATTTGACCTTCTGTGATTTGTCATTTACCGATAGTACATAAATCCATTCACATTATCTTGTGAACATGATGTACGAAACTTCTTTCACCGATAGTGAAAAATAAATGACTCGCTTTTTAATCTCTTTCTATCTCTCATGCATCGACCAGAGCTTCTTGCAGTGGTGTCGACATCTACAGGCAAAAAGTTAAACTAGAAAATAAATAAAGTTTTCAAAACTCTTACTATCGATGAATAAGAACACACACATACACACAAAAAAACTTTTTAATCATTCAGTTTTTACAAAAGGAAGTCAACTGAATTGACTACATGTCGTGACTTTAATAAATGTTTATATTATAAGCATTTCAAGTAATTATAAGTAATTTCAAAATAAATATATTTAAGATAAAATAATTTAAAAGTTGTAAAATATTTGTAATATTAAATGAAACAACTCAACTTGTATTGAAAGGATTTTTGTAATAGAAAAGAAGATTTATGTTTTATGTGAATGGCAACGTTGTGAATAAACAAATGAAATAGATGTCAAGTCATGTGTGGTTGTGAATTAATTTAACTAACCTGTTTTATTATAATTTGGATAAAACATTTTGGTGACCCTCGGATGTGATATGGAAACAGGTTAGTAGTGGTTTTATTTTAAAAGAAAAATTAATTTGACTTGACAATATGGCTACGGAAGATATATTGAGAAAACGAAAGTGCGCTCGCACCTCATTTACGAAAACCGTAAATAGTTTAATGGAAGAATTTGAAAAAGAAGTGCCAAATGGCGAAGTTGTAAAAACGAAATGTTTAACTTTAGATCGCATTTACAGTGAATTAAAAGAGTGTGATGAAATAATTTTGAACAATATCGAAACAGATGAAGATTTTGAAAACGAATATAGTAAAATTGAAGAATATCGGGAAAAGATGGATTTAGTAAAAGTAAAAAACGAAAACTTTTCCAATAAGATGTGTTCTGACAGAATAGCTGAATCAATAATTTCATCGCCAAATGAAAAACGAAAAATGCGTCTGCCAAAAATTGAATTATTACATTTCGGTGGCGATTTGAAGGACTATTTGGGATTTTGGAGCCAATTTCAAAGAATACATACTGATGAGGAATTGGCACCGGAGGATAAATTTCAGTATTTATTACAGTGCATGTTACAAGGAAGTCGAGCTCGAGAAGTTATTGAAAGTTTTCCACCAACATCTGAAAACTATGAAAAAGCAATTGAAGCTTTAAAGAACAGATTTGGAAGAGAAGAACTGTTGATAGAATTTTATGTTCGCGAGCTATTAGCTCTCGTTATACAGAACGCAACAGAAAAGAGGGGTAAGTCAAATATTTCTTATTTGTATGATAAATTAGAATCTCATTTGAGATCCTTAGAGTCAATAGGATTAACAAGTGAAAAATATGAAGCTATTTTATTCCCTCTTGTTGAATCATGTATCCCTGAAGAATTGATGAGAATTTGGCTGCGAAATCCAGCCCAGCCGTCAACCGAAAATGAATCAACAGGTGATTATGGAAATAAACTTAAGAATTTGCTTTGCTTTTTAAAACGCGAAGTGGAAGGCGAAGAGCGCTTACAGCTTGCCAGAAATGGAATGAGATTTGAATTTAATAGTGGTAATAAGAATAAGAAAAAACAAAATTCGGATGAACCAATTCCCACTGCAAGTAATTTATTTTCTGGTGATGTGACAAAAAGACACTTTCATTGTGTATTTTGTGAAAAATCCCACGAAAGCAAAGATTGTTTCATAGCACAAAATTGGTCTTTAGACAAGAAAAAGGAAGCTTTAAGTAATAGGAAGGTTTGTTATGTTTGTTTCAAGGGTAGTCACAAAGCAAGGGACTGTAAATCGAAAATCAAGTGTATGATTTGTTCTAAACGGCATCATACAATCATGTGTTTTGAATTACCTGTAAATAAAAAAGAAATTTCAACAAATGAGATGATAGACTCGAGCAACGCATTGATTGCTGAAGAATGTTCTGAAGCTGTATTACTGCAGACTATACTTGTAAATATTGAAGCCAACGGAAAACAGAAGTGTGTTCTGGCATTAATTGACAGTGGTTCTCAAAATTCGCACATGTTAAAAAGAACTGCTGAGGAACTAGGACTTGAACCTGTAAGTAAGAAAAGTTTAGCCCATTCATTATTTGGAGGTTTTAAAACACAAGTAAAAGATCACGGACTGTATAAAATTAAACTGAAGTCTCCCAATGGTAAATATTCTCTGGATATACAGGTTTTGGATCAGATATCTATTTGTGGAAAAATTCCGAGACTCAAAAGAGGATTGTGGAATAAAGAATTGAAAGAAAAGAAAATATGGATAGCTGATTATGGAGAAGATTCTCCTGAAATAGAACTGTTAATTGGAGCAGACTTTTGTGGACAACTTTTCACTGGAGTTATACACAAACTTGAATGTGGATTAATTGCGTATGAAACTTACTTAGGTTGGGTTATAATGGGTAGGACATCAAATAACAGCAAAAGCACAGTGCTTCTAGAGAACACTTCTGGGATTTGGAGCTTTTAGGGATCAAAGAAACTCACAGAGAGGAAGAGGTGGTGAAATTTTTCAATGATACTTTATCCACTGATATTGATGGCCGTTATATGGTGCGATTGCCATGGACTGACAATTCTACTCTTCCCGATAATAAATACATTACAGAAAAAAGATTAGTAACAACAACATCAAAATTGATTTCATCAGGAAGATATTCAGATTACAATTCAGTTTTCAAAAATTGGGAAGATGAGAAAATCATTGAAGAGGTATTAGAATGTGAAGGAGAAGGAAGCTGTCATTATCTTCCTCATCGTGGAGTATTTAAAGAATGCTCGACCACACCACTCAGACCAGTGTTTGATGCTGCATGTAAAGAAAAGGGAAAATTTTCTCTCAATGACTGCCTAGAAAAGGGATTGAATGTATTAGACACTATTCCTTCAATATTGATGAGATTTAGAGAAAAGAGAATTGGAGTAATTTCTGACATAAAGAAGGCATTCTTACAGATATCCATTCATCCAGAAGACAGAGATTTCTTAAGGTTTTTCTGGTGGAAAAATTATGATGAAAGAAAAATGAAAATTTATCGTCACAGAAGACTTGTTTTTGGACTGAGTTGTAGCCCATTCCTACTCGGAACTGTTGTCAACAACCATTTAGAAAATTGTCCTCAAGAATATAGTATTATTGCCGAAATGTTGCAAAAATCTTTCTATGTAGATAATTGTGTAACATCTGTTGATACAGAAGAGGAGCTTTCTGAGTTCGTAAGTGGAGCTACAGAACTGATGAAACTAGGAAGTTTCGAACTTAGAGGATGGGAAAACACTTCAAATCTTGCTGATTCAGTACCATCTCATGTTTTAGGACTTTTATGGGAACGTAAAGAAGATCTACTCTTTTGTGACACTAGTCATATAGATGTTTCCTGTGAGCCAGTATCTAGAAGGAATGTGTTATCTTGCACCCAAAAGGTTTTTGATCCCATTGGATTCACTTGCCCAGTAACTATTGTTCCAAAATTATTATTGCAAGAAACATGGAGGAAAAAGTTGAGTTGGGATGAGCGGCTACCCGTGCATGCAGAGAAGAAATTTAGACAGTGGTTAAAGGACTTGTCTCATCTGAGCGACATAAAAATTCCACGATGTGTAATCCCCTTAGATTTTAGAGAATGTTGCTCTATACATACCTTTTGTGACGCCAGCGAATCAAGCTATGCATGTGCAATTTATCTTAGAACAGAAGGTAAAAATGGTGTGAGTATACATCTTCTGCAGGTTAAATCAAGAGTTGCTCCAATACGAAGAACTACCATTCCTCGATTAGAATTGCTAGCTTGCTGCATCGGTGGCCATCTAGCTTTTTCAATGAAAGAGGCAATGACTTTAGAAGATGCGCCAATGTTCTTTTGGACCGATTCAACGACGGTTCTCTATTGGATCAAGAAAAAAGAAAACTGGGGAACCTTTGTCAACAATAGAATAAAAGAAATAAATAAACTGTCTACATCAGAAATGTGGAGACATGTTCCTGGACAATGTAACCCCGCAGATCTTCCTTCGAGAGGTTGCACTTTGAAGACACTTTTGGATGCAAGATGGTGGGAGGGGCCGCAGTGGCTTAGACTTCCTGAAAAGAATTGGCCCAATTCTGAAGTGCAAATTAACGAAGATGTCTTAAAGGAGAAAAAGAAGGGAGTTACATCAGTCAATATTTCTACTGGTGAAATAGTTTGGTATTTAAAGCGATTTTCAAACTATTCAAAAATAATAAGATTAGTAGCATGGGTTCTTCGATTTGGCCACAATAGTAGATATCACAAAAGTAGGCAAGGAGAGTTATCTGTTGATGAAATTCAAATCGCGGAGAAGAAACTTTTAAGACTGGTGCAACAGGAAAGTTTTGACGACACAGTAACACAAAATAAATTGAAAAGTCTCAACGTTTTTATTGACAACGAAGGGTTAGTGAGATTGAAGACGAAAATAGTGAGAAGAAAAGACGATGAAAATTTCAGATGTCCTATTGTTCTTCCATCCAATCATCTCCTTGTAGAACGATTGATCTTTGAAAACCATATAAATTCCTGCCACAGTGGAACACAGGTTGTTCTATCAAATCTAAGACTACATTTTGGGATCTTACGGGGCAGAAAAACAGTTCAAAGAGTAGTTAATTTCCTTTGCAGATATTTTCTGCAAAGGAAATTAACACTGTACCTGCTCCATTACCTGAGGACAGAGTTAGAGATGCACTAGTGTTTGAAGTGACCGGTGTGGATTTGGCAGGTCCACTTTATTTAAAGAATGGAGATAAAGCATGTTTACATGCGCAGTTTGCCGTGCATTACACTTAGAACTAATACAAAGTCTCTCAAGTGAAGGATTCTTGTTAGGGTTGAGAAGATTCATCGCAAAACGAGGTCGACCGAGAAAAATGTAAAGCGGAAATAGGATAATTTCATTGGAGATGATAATTTAATGGCTTCCCTTGACTGGAAAAAAAATTATGTAAGAGACCTCAATTTTAAGAATTCAGTGGAGTTTCAATCCCCCCACAACTTCTTGGTGGGGAGGTTTTTGGGAACGCCTGGTCCAAATGGTTAAGAAAATCTTACGAAGAATTCTGGGAAGAGCGTCCGTAAATTTTGAAGAGTTGAATACAATTCTTTGTGATTCTGAAGCAGTTATCCATTCAAGACCTCT
>JAOUZG010050521.1:1513415-1525249 GCA_026289955.1 Argiope argentata | reverse complement strand
ATTATTTTTTTAAAGCTTGAACTTTATTTGCCTACACGTAAGCCACGACATAAATGCGCGGGAATAACCCAATGGATCTCGAACGAATTTGAAGTGAGCTTTGAAAGGATTTCGAGAATTTGAAGAATTCCAAGATTTCTAATATTTCGACTCTGGTGAAGAGTAAGCTATTTTTATTATTATAGAGGTTGTTGAAAGAAAGTATGTAATTTATAATATTTATTGAAGTTTATTTAGAAGAGTTGGTTTATAAATGGCGTTTTTAGGAAGGTCAAAGAAGGTAGATTTGCTGTGGTTGGCGGAGGAATTAGGAGAAACTATTACGAAAGATATGAAAGTTGTTGATTTAAAAAAGATAATACTAGGAAGTACGGAGTACGAGGAAGAGTTTGTGAAAGAATTATTAGAAAGAATAGTTAATGAAAGAGAGGAAGGAATTAAGTGTCAAAATGAGTTTGAATTAGAAAGGAAGAGACAAGAAAATGAGTTTGAATTGGAAAAGAAGAGACAAGAAAATGAGTTTTTATTAGAAAAGTTGAAGATAGAGGCATCGTTTGTGAATAGTGGTGTTGGAAGAGAAATGAGTTCTCAAAATGAAAGGATGCAAGAACAAGTTGGATTACAAAGGTTAATGCATAACTTTGATACCAAAGAAGGTGATTATAAGTTTTTATCTAATATTATTTGAAAGACAAGCAGGAAGAGTGCAGATTAAAAAGGAAAATTGGGTAACTAATCTAATTGGATTATTGCCGTTGGAAATGGCGAATTTAATTGCCCGGGAACCTGAAGAAAAGGCAAACGATTATGAGCACGTGAAGAGTATATTATTGAAAAGATTTAAATTGAGCCCGGAAGCATTTAAAATAAAATTTAAAAGTCATTGTAAATCGTCTGAAAATACTTGGCGAGAATTTGGGTTTGAGTTGGCGAATTATTTCAACGAGTGGATTATGGGATTAAAAATTAATGATTTTGAAAGTCTGAAACAACTTGTTATTGTGGAGCAGATGAAGGAACAGGTATCGAGAGATATTTAACAACATTTTATTGATTATTGGAGTAAAATTATTACAGTTGATGCTCTTTCTGAGAAGTTAGATGAATATGAAAATGCAAGGCAATAAAATAAAGCCTCTTTGTATCCATCGTATGGAAATTTCCTTCAAGAAAAACAAAGCTATTTTAATAAAAGAAATCATATCTTTGGTGAAGAATATAGACAAGAGTCGAGTAATCACAGGAGATTTGATAAGCGAAATTCTTTCAAAAACCCAGTTATGTGCTTCAACTGTGGGCGAGCAGGACATTTGGCCAGATTTTGTCGGGATAAGAAAGAAGGGAGAGGAAGGACTGAGGTTAAAGTGGCGGAAGTCTAAGTTCTTGAAGAAAAAGAGAGCGAAAGCAAAGTAGTTACTGCGAGATTCAACGGTGAGGTTGTAATGGAAAATAAGAAAGGGGTTGCTGTTCAGCCAAAGATGTCTGATCTTAAAATAGTAAAAAAATCATATGGAGGAACTGAGTACGAAGCTATTGTAGATTCAGGAGCACAAATAAGTGTGTTTAGAAGCAGTGTGGTGGGTAAAGAAGTAGATTCTAAAGGATACATAATGCTGCAACCTGCGTTTGGTACGTGCTTAAAAGCTGAACTAAAAGAAGTGGAAATTGGATTAGTGACGAATTCGTATATTACACCTGTAATTAAGACGATAGTGGCAACTCTGGATGGACTAAATGCTGACATATTATTGGATATGGAAACGTATGAAGCATTGAAGGAACAAAAGAGAATGTACAATCCAACTGTCACAGTTACTGTGAACTTAAGATCAGATGCTCAAAATGAAGCAGTGAATGTGAGTGTGAATAAAGAAATGGAAGAAGGGGAGCCGATAATAGGGAAGTATGATGCTGAAGAGAATAACAGAAATAAAGCAGAGATCTTTAAGAATCAACAAAGGAGGTGCAATACTCTTCAAGAAGCATGGAGATCGGCTAAGCAAAACAAAGGAGAATATTTGTTGGAGGATAATATGCTATACCATGAAGATATTATGTGTGGAAATAAGGTAAGACAGCTAGTGATTCCTGAAATTAGAAAGAACAAGATACTAGAAATTGCACATGAATCAGTATTTGGAGCACATTTAGGAGCTCGGAAAACAATTCAGAGGATCAAATTCTCATTCTATTGGCCAGGTATGAGCAAGGAGATTAGAGCATATTGTAGTTACTGTCATGGTTGTCAATGCAGAAAAGTAAATCGTTCAGTTGATAAGATTCCAATAACACCTGTATGTCGTCCTGAACTACCATTCCAAGTGGTAAATGTAGATCTAATAGGTCCTGTAGAACCAATATCATCACAGGGACATAAGTATATTCTGTGTTTGATGGATCAACATTCTAGATGGCCAGAAGCAGTCCCTCTAAAATCAATGACGGCTAAGAATACGTGTGAAGCTCTGCTGGAAATTTTCAGTAGGACCGGAATTCCCGAAGTGATTGTAATGGACAATGCAACTAATTTTACATCAAGTTTAACGCAAGAGTTTTTAAAAATTTTAGGAGCTTGTCCACGCTTTTCAACACCGTACCATCCGGAAAGAAATGGTTTAATTGAGAGATGGAATTAAACTTTTAAGAATATGCTGCATCACACTATCAGAGAAGAAGGAAGAAGTTGGCATAGACAAATACAATTTTTTCTATGGGCTTATAGAGAAGTTCCAAATGCAACGACAGGTGTTCCACCTTTTCTGCTGATGTATGGAAGAGAACCAAAAGGTCCACTGTCGATATTAAAATCAGCTTGGACTGGTGAGATATTATTACCTCTAAACCTGAAAGGATCAGTAGAGAATTATTTGAAGGAGTTAAGAGGAAAGTTAGAGGTAGCAACAAGAAAAGCAAAATTGACAAGTGAGGTACAACAAAGTAAGTACGCTGAATATTACAATATTAGAAAGAAACCTCGAGAATTTATACTAGGAGATCAAGTGCTTGTATTAATACCGGACTCAACCAATAAACTTTATGCTAGATGGATAGCTCCTGTTGAAGTTGTGAGGAGAGTAAAACCAAATTCCTACTATTTGAGGATGCCTGAGGGGAATTTAAGATTGCTCCATGCAAACAAGATGATGGAATACAAAGCATGAATTCAGGCTGTTGGAGTGGTTTATGATATTGATGAGGAATTTGGTGAGATATACGAAACACCAAAACTTTCAATAGCTGAGAGAAATGATGAAGCATTAGAAAGAGTGAATGTTGAATACCTAACCGAGACACAACAAAAGCAGTTGAAGGATTTACTATATCGATACAAAACGTTGTTTTCTGGAAGAATTAAACGAGCTAAAGTTGGGGAGCATGTGATAAAGTTAAAAGCTGGAGAGGAAACCATGAAACCCAAAACTTATAAGATACCGGAGAATTTGAAAAGAGAAGTGGATGCACAAATAGATCAATTGTTAGAGTTAGGATTAATTGAACATGTAGTAAGGGAAATAGCACACCCAGTAGTATGTGTTCATAAGACGGATGGAACCATAAGGTTATGCATAGAATTCAGAAGTTTAAATGCACTGACTGTACCTGATGCATATCCGATGCAGAATATGATAGAGTTGAATTTCTTAGTAGGGAAGAAAAATTTTATAACGGTGCTAGATATGTTGAAGGGATATTGGGCTATACCAATGGAAGAAAGCAGCAAACATTTAACAGCTTTCCGAACTCACCGAGGTCAGTATCAATGGAATGTATTACCGTTTGAATTAAGGAACGCTGCTGCAACTTATCAAAGAGCCATGTCTAAAATGGTCCAACCTATATCTGACTTTGCTTGTGCTTACATTGATGATTTAGCAGTATTTTCTGATACGTGGGAGGAGCATATGAAACATTTGGAAGAAGTTTTCAAAAGATTGGAGTATTTTACTTTCTCAGTAAATTTGGACAAGTGTGATTTTTCAAGACAGAAAGTTAAATACTTGGGACATGTAGTTGGTTCAGGTAGGCACGCACCTGATGAAGAAAGAATAAAGGTGATTCAAAACTTAAAATCTCCCAAGACAAAGAAAGAACTGAGGAGTGCATTAGGATTATGCAATTTTTACAGGCAATATATTCCAAACTTTGCAAAAACTGCTTTACCATTAACAGAACTAACTAAGAAGAAAGTGCCGAATGAAATTCCATGGAGTAAAGAGGCTGAAAAGGCATTCAACGAGTTGAAGGCCGCATTGTGTGGAATTACAGAATTAAAAGTTCCTGATATAGAGAAACCATACTACTTGCACACGGATGCCTCGCAGACAGCAGTGGGGTGTCTTCTAGGCCAAATGGATGAAGGAAACAATGTACATCCAATAGCTTTTGGAAGCCAGAAACTGAGTCCAACACAACAGAAGTGGTCTACAATCGAGCGAGAAGCGTATGCTATTATTTGTTCTTTGAAGAGATTTGAAACTTCACTTTGTGGAGCTAAGATCTTCTTGCTAACCGATCATAATCCGCTAGTGTTTCTTACGAGTGCTGTGCCCCAATGTCCAAGATTGCAGAGATGGGCGTTAGCCATTCAACGCCATGACATCGAGGCAAGTCACATAAAAGGGTCAAAACTAAGCAATGCAGATGCGCTATCTCGACTGTAAATAGAAGAAGACGAATTAGAACTTTATAGAGAATTTAAGAATTTTTGGAACTTTAAAATTATTTATTAGTAGGGAAAATCTATTGATAAGTGTAAATGATGTGACCCTTATTATTATTTTTTTTTGCCATATTAAATCTTTGGATCTAATATGACTCTGGGGGGAAGGTGTCAGGGTCACTAAATTTTAAATTTATGTTTATTTAAATTCATTCTTTAATTTGTTTTTATATATTTTCTGCATGGCAGCCAAAATATAAAAGTAGTTTCTTTGGTTGTTTTTTGTGGATTGGCAACGGGGAAAACAAAGAGGAGAGGAGAATAAAGATGGCGATGTGATTGTTTAGAATTGTGTGTGATTTAAAAAGGAAAGTTTTGATGTTGAAAGTTGTGAGTTGAAAGAAATGTTTAATAAAGAAGATTATTTTTTTAAAGCTTGAACTTTATTTGCCTACACGTAAGCCACGGCAGGTGGTATCAGGAGGACTTTAAATATGTCGTGGTCTGGTCACAAAGTTCTCTATCTCGAGAGTAATATCCCTGGGATACTGGGTCAGAGGGGATCGTTCTCTATTCCAGATATAAATTACGATCTGCGAATGCATGAATGAAGTCAGCCCCCCCAAAAGGGTTTGTGATATGTGTGAGCTAGAAGTCAGATTTCTGCCTTCGGGTAATCAGGGGTCTTTACCCTCAGAAGCTAATGCACCCCTCCTTCAGTTGTAAAGCGGAACACGAGAATAACAGTTGCAATTTTATAATAAAAAGTAATTAAAATAGAAAAAAATTCTTTGTTAAGTTAAAATTGACTTATTTTTTTGTTATGTTACTTATTTAAATCTACTTTAATAAATGTTTTTATCGTCTGTTCTAATAAATGTTATGTAAGGAAATAACTTTTTTTTCCCTTCTCATTTCCTTGTTGTTCCATCGGCATCTTTCATTTCCGATCCCTTGTTGCTATACGAAAAAGGATTCTTTATACGAATTTCCCTTATCCTCAAAGTTTGATCCATGAGCTCGGGGACGCCCTGCAGATTGCCCTCTCCATTCACCAACCAGTAGCAGACCGATATCGATACTCTCGCACTAAATGAACGTTTTTGGAAACTTTTCCTTCTAACCTATTTAAATTCATACAACTCGTTGTTCTCAGATATAATGCAAGTAAGCTGCGGCGTTTCATTCTAATGAAAAAAAAAAAAAGATTTCCAAAATCCTATTTGGAAAATAAATAAATAAATAAAAGCTATTACAACCTGCCATTTGATGTTAAATAACAGAGAAAGTTATGCTTGCATGCGAATGTGATTCCGCGTGACTTGAAGACACCATTAAGCAGAAGACGATAAATCACGCTGCTTAAGTGGAAAAATATTTAGTTGAGAGTCCATAAAGAGTTGAGATAATTATCAAGTTATTCATGCAGAATGTAATTGAAACTCGGCAAAATCGATATTTTTGGGGAACCAGCAGAGCACCCAATACCAACGTATAAAATGCCTTTAATACATTTTTTTTTTAAAGAATCGTGATCATTCAAACGAGACAGACTCTAAAATATAAGCAGACTATGTGTGTGTGTTTGCGTACGCCGACTGTATCCTAAAATGCAAACACCGAACTTCCTGGAGAGAGAACTCAATCTCTGAAATATTCCCGGCGTGCCTCACCTGAAGAGAAGAAATGATTCCACGCATCGCACTTCGCCGACAGCATCGCAGAGAGTGGAAAAAAAAGGGAATCACGTGACCGACTGGGCGTACGAAATCAAAAATGACGTCAGATGGAAACCTGTTGCGTCAGGAGGCTTATGTGTGTGTGCATCCGCGCCTTCCTGAAAGTAATATCGTCTGAAGCTTGCCGACGAGAAAGTTGCATCGCGGACATCATCTGGCGGAGAGGAGTTGACAGTCGCTGCGTCTGGCGAAAAAAAAAATTAAGATTACGATTAATTACAGGATTGCGTGACAGTTAAGAGATATGGATATCACTTTTTATGCTCTGTAAGTAATGCATTTTTAATCCGATATACCTACGGGTGACGGCGTGAGTTCGCATGTAAACATAAATATTAAAAAATTAATGAGCTGTTATATAACTGTAATTTAAGAATAATAATATGAGAATTTAATTTTTACTTATATTTAGGTGCTAGGGTCCTTATAAAATGCAGAAATAGTTTTAGAAAATTATGTCAACATTATTGGAAACTACCGATTCATTATATTATTTTTAACATAAAAATAATTACTTCATAATTTTCACAAATTGCTCGATGATAAGATTTGGTTAAAGGTTATTATTAGTCAAAAAGCAAATTCTCATTCTATATTTAGTTTTAGTTTTAGAAATGATTTGCGAGATTTGCATAAAGCTCAATTAAACGAAATAATATCCGAATTATGTGTCTTTTTTCCGTAAAACAGAAACCGCGTTAAAGCTCTTTTTAGATTTTAGTAAAAATTGTAAATTATTTGGCTTCACGATAGCGACTGAGAATGAAGGGTGTTTTGTGTTATTCTTTTCCAACACAGTTGTTGGCAAAATTATTTTTCAAAAATATAAATGAAAAATTGTATTTACATCGTTTGAAAATGTGAGGTATTCTGTCGTATTATGAAGCAGCCGGCGGAAAATGAATTCTTTTCGGTCAGTATTTCTCGTATATCGGTATTTATTCGGTATTTATCATATATATGGGTAGAGTTTAATTTTTACTCTTTTGAGTTTGATTTTACAGCTTTGAATTATATTTTTATCTTTCATAATTGAAAAGCAAAGAAAAGTTTCTGAAATCTTAATTTATCTTTGGATTATTCTACTCAAAATTACTTTGTGCGTATCGTTTGCATGAATTGAAATGAAAAATAAATTCAAGAATGTCAAGTATTACTTGAATTAAAAAAAATCGTTATTTAAATCAAAGATTCTTAAACAACAGATTATAATAATGGTAGTAAATAAATAAATAAAAAGATTTTCGCACTCCCATCTTAATGACATCCGCCTGTTTGCCTACTTTAAAATAATGGAAAAACTATCTTGGCTTAACATTTTTCATTTATATTCACTGACATTTAAATATTTTTTTCGATTTTCTCTTCATAACAAATTTTATTTTTCTTGCATAACTTTTGGGTTTGCGATTGTTAAGAATTTCTTTTTTTAATAAAAGGTTGCGAGAAAAAAAAATTAAAAACTCCACTTAAATCATTTAATCACAAATTTAAATAATTTTTTCTGTTCCTCTTATCTTTCATTTAACTATCGGATTTTATTTTAAGCCCTTTTTGGCTCCTATTTTTATTTGGTTTCTTATACATCACGCTTAGAGAAAACGAGCAAATGCAAGAAATGAAGGGGAGGGAAGGGAACCTCACGATGTGTTCGTTACTCGAGGTCGTCTCTCACCGGTGCTCAGTTTTGCATCGTCTCTGGCTTTTTTTAACGGATACTCCTGCACAGCTTTTTATTATTACAATAAAACTGGTGAAAATATTTTCATGAAAATTTATGTCTACTTTCGTGTGTGTATGCGAGTAAAAACTACTTTAAAATAACGCGCTAAATCCTTTTATTGATCGCAATTCTTTTACTGATTATTACTTCAAAATGAGAACATCAGTTTCATGAAACAATTTTTTCAAAAAAAGAAGAAATAAATATTTCATAAAATAACTTTTTTAAAGTTATGAAATATTATCTTTTTTCTAAAATCATTAATAACTTTTAAAATGTGGTTATAAATATATTGTGAATGGTCACAATTCTATGAATGACGACTAAGGTAATTAATTTAAAAAAAAATGTCTGGTATATTTTATTTAATTAAAGAGTGAAGATATGATAAGGGCAAAATAAGCTTTTCTGTAATAGGAAGCATAATTTTTAATGAAAAAAAAAAGTAAAACAGTTTAATTAATTGCGATGAAAAATTTTCTAAATCCTTTATATTTCATTCTATCGGTGTGCAAGAAATGGGGGAAAAATTCCTTTGAAATGTTACGTCTTTTTATTACATACGAACTATGTTTATTTATGCTGATTAAAATGATCAAACTTTCTAAATTTCACCCCAAGATTGTCTCGATATCAGAGGGGGGGACTCACCGAAAAGCCTTTTCCTCTTTTGGAACATCTAGATAAAACGAGGAACGAAATCCAGTGGCATGCATCGATTGCATTTTATCGCGATGTGATGGAATTATATTACAGCATCATTAACAACAAATTATGATGGATCTCCCATGTTCTAAAATCACTCGTCCCAGGAACTAAGTAAAATTTGGACAGTTTGCATGAGCTACGAATTCACGTCGATCCATCACGAAACAGCACGATCCAACATCAGCAAACGTGCTGAACATCCTTTGCAATTCCAGTGGTCAGTTCACTCACCAACGTACAGAAAATGATGTTCAAGCAAACGAATACAACTGAAAGGGGACACAATTTCATATTTGTGTAAATTAGTTTGATTTTCGGGATTTTGACGTAAGCTGATTTCAACTTAATAATTCTTTAAAGCAAGTACATATTTTTGAATAGGATGTACCAAGTTATTCTGTATTTTATCCTCTATTTATGAAAGGCAGGAGATATTATTTTGAGCTTTAAATGGAATCTTTCTTTGAATCATCCATTGCGAACAAAACACTCCTTGTTCTGACCGATTTGAGGAAATGTTTACATTTCCACTAAGAAAGTCTGCTTTGAATCAATCCACACATCGTGCAATCAGTACGCTGATCAAGGCACCGCTGTCTTTGGGGGGGGGGCAACTCTTTCACCCTCTTGCTGTCAGTGCATCAACCGATCTTTTGATTGCGAGCCAATGTCACGCTGAAAGACTTCCAATGAAAGCGTCTCTCTCATTTTTAATCTTCAGCTGAAGCGGACCTCGCGAAGAGATGAAGACTTTTCTTCGATGGCATTCACTTAAACAAGTAACCCCAGCAATTATTATAAATGGCACAGAAAAAAGACTTCACACAAACAATAAAGAAATGATATTATTGGAAAATTTCTGAATTTAAAGCAAATCCCCGTCGCACCCTCTCCTCCAGTGAGAGCGTAGAAGCCCACTCACGGGCGCATGCCGGGAAGAGGCAACCTCTCTGCGCTTTTGGACCCAAACAGATCAGATGCCCAATTTTATTCGGTCGTGGCGTTGGATGAATACAAATAGATTGCGAGCTATCAATTCAGGAATAGACTCCAATATTGTAAACACTTCTACTGTCTTGATGATAAGACCACTTGCCGAGTTTAATCCTCGCAGAACTTTGCGTTTTTCAGTTACTCTTTCAACTTGCACGCGGAATAGACAAATTGCCCCTGGATAGGTATCTTTCAAATTGTAATAAAAATCTTGAATTTGTATTGAAAGTGGTGTATTTGTATTTCAATACAGTGAAAGTATGAATTTGTATTGAAACTTCCCCAAATGTCTTCCACATATCTCCTTAAATTTTCGAATTATCGTATTAACTGATCAACTTTTTAACTGCAGCACCACTGCATGCCCCCCGCTTCTAGGATTGCGCGGATTTCTATAGACATTGGATAAAAAAGTGAATCTTTGAAGAAGCTTTAAAATTAGAGCAGAAGACAATACAAAACGAATACGTGGCCTCAATGGGGTCTTAGCATAAAAACAATCGGGGCCTTACTAACAGTTGATAAAAGAAGGATTTCTAACGCATAAATAGCACTGATAAATCGACTGATATAATTCTAAAAAATATTTTTGAGACCTAATATATCTTAAAAGTCTGAAAGGAAATGCTGGACGTCCAACTTTCCGAAGATTAAAATACTTTCTCCTCCTGAAGCAGAAAGTAGAAATGAGTGAAGTTCTGTTCATTACATTGAATTAAAAATGACTCAGTTTATTCATTGAATAAAAAAAAGGGCTCAGCCCGACAATACATGTTGAATTCGTTATGTTTTCCATTTTAGCAATTTTTTCCAAGAAAGCGTTTGAAGCTGTCATCTCATCAAGCAGCTTCCGAGATAAAGGGCTGATTCCTGGATTCGGCCATTGGGACGCACTCATCGTACGATTTTTTTTCTCCCATGCTTGATAAGAATTATTTAAACTTAACTTATTATAAACTTATTCCATTTCTATTCCTTATCTGTTTTCGTTAAGATGTGAGTAACATCTCGGTGTCTGTTCCTTGTCTTGATGATGTCTGTTTTTTCTCGGCAGAACCTCAGCAGACAATGACTTCGTGTTTTTCCCTGGCGAAGAGATCGCAAGCAGAAGCCACGAAATTAAAAATATTCCTCTCGTGATTTGGCAGGACGGGGTATCGAGTTATATTGCATTATAGTGATTAGTTGGGCTTTTTGTAACATTTTTTTTTTCATTCCCATCACAAACACTCCTCTTTCTTGAAAATGGTCTTGGGCAAGAATACCTCCCTTCTTTTTCAAAAGCCGAAATTTCAGCAGAAAACTGCTCAGATCTCCCACATAGCAAAGGTTTTCAATCTTTTCGAGCGGTTTTATTAGGAAGCTTATAAACAGATAGAATCTGAAAAACATTTGTGCTTATGAAGAGACGTGATCAAATCTTTGCGGTAAACGCAGTCCAAGACCTACCAGAAAGGCAAACGATGACTGCAACTTTCATCGTGCAAGGCTCATTTGCAGAATGAATGCTAGTTTTTCGGAATCAAACGAGAAACATTCAAAATCTCAAAGAAACAAATTTTCCGAAGGGAAAAATGGTTCGATAATTCTTTTGTTAGATTTTTTGAAACCATCGGCATTCGTGCGACATTTTTTTTAAATTTTTGATTTGATTTTGAATTGACATGTACGGTAACTGTGTTCTTTTCTTCCCATTAGCCACTATTCATGTCCTTTTCTCACCTTTTTCGTATTTCCTTGAATGCAAAACAAGACCCACTGTGCTCGCATTTTGTCGATTTCGTAAACTCAGACTTTTTTATGGCCTATAGCTTATAATGCTCTTTTCAGAACTTTTGCAACCAGCATTGCGCAGGAAGTCCTTTCACCCTAACTTATACTTAAAAACAAATCAAATGTATTTAACTTGTAAAATTAAGCTAGATTTTTCTAATTAAATATGACTAATTAAAATTTTTTTTATTTCTGTGAATTTCATCAAAAATTCAAAACTAAGCATTTACAATTTTTT
>JAOUZG010050521.1:1497864-1508649 GCA_026289955.1 Argiope argentata | reverse complement strand
TTGAATGGACTTTATTTGAGGACAGCACAAACAAATTTATTTATAGCTATTTACAGGTATATACAGGATGATTTGAAAAGGTAAAACTTCAGAAAACACAATTCAGCCATAATCAGTCACTTACAGCGTAAATGCAAGTCTTACGCACAATAAACACAGTTTGTAAAACAGCTATAGTATAGCACAGCAACAGTAAAGCACAGCGAGCTCAATAACACAGCGTTAACAGCAAACGCAAACACAGCTCACAAGCGTAACTCCGCGAGTAAAGCGAAACGCTTCTCTTTGAGAGATTAACTGCCAGGAAGAGGCAACCCGCCTCTTATATACGCGGGAGAAAGCGCCGGGAGAAAACGCGGTTCAACCAGAATTGACTCGGGGTTACCAGAACATTCTTCCCGCCAAGTCAACCCGGCTGGCGCGGAGCATCCCGTGAAGCGCAGCCAACGTTTTCACCTTTGGCGTGCGTTTTGCTCGCTCGTTTGTAACAATATTTTATAATTCATCATTATAAATACTATGGAAATTAAAAATTAATATTTCTAAAATTAATTTCTTAATGTTGCATTATCTTAACAATCAAAATTTACTTAAATTTGCTTTTAAATTATGTAACTAAATTAATATTCTAATCAATTAATAGAAATTCTAAAATTATCAAAGTATCCTGCTTCCGTTGTGAAACAATGTTTACACAAAATTTCAGTGCTCCAGTTCATTAAAAAGAAAATTCGATTGCAAAATTCCATCCTTTGGCAACTGTGTAAAATCGTATCCCTTTGGAATTTTAATCATCTGTGACGAAACACTGATTAATTTAATTATTAAAAACACATAAACTGTTGTCATGTTATTGTTTTAGATTAAGCGAGACATGTACAAAACTGACAAAACTATAAAAGAGAGAGATTTTTTCTAAACATGCTTTAAAATGTTTTTAAAAAAAGCCTGCATCTAAAAGAAATAACAAAATTGGTCTATTTCATTAAGTCGTGAAGAAGACTTAAAGAACAAAATTGAAATTGTTGTGGAGACGTCAGATTGCGCGGAAAAGATCGTTCCGAAGCAATCATTCCTTATTTGACTCGTTCGGTGATTTTCTCCCGAGACGAAGAGTTCTTTGAAATCGTTTTCCACATCAAGTTTCTGCGGAAGGTTGTCTTCAAATGGAACAATCGAGCGCCTGATGTTACACCTGCACTCGTTGCGTCAGGTGAACGAAATTTAAAACTGTACAAACTGCACCTTTCACCTTGTCTCGAAGTTATAAACAGTGAAATGCCTTATAAAGAACATTGTGGTGTATTTCTTTATTCGGGAATGCTATGTTGATTTGTATTTGATTTCATTTCATGGCTGTACAGCGCTTCTATAAATCATTTCACTTCATTTAAAATTTAGACATAAATTCTAATTTTTAAAAATTTAACGCTGCTTCATTTGAGAATCAAGCTTTTATACGTTGTCTGAATTTGAATGTTGACTGTACATAATACTACTTTCGACTTCTTTTTCAGTTTTTATTGTTGTCACAGATGAAAATTTAAAAATGCGTTAAAATATATTATTTAAATCTATATACAGTGTCAGATTAGGTCTTGTAGAGGTCCTCAGACATTATACGTTCTGTGATCACCACCATTTCAATTTTAAACGAGAAAGAATTATTTTGTTTTAATTTCTATATATTCTATCTGCTGATGGCGAATAAGATGAAGTCATAACGCGCCCCTTCTAATATATGATGAACGAACTTCTATTTTAACTGATGCGTGTATCTTAACTTTATTCCAAATAAAAAAACTTTTAAAATAAAATGACGTATATTATCATTATTATTATTCCCTAAAACTAAATTCTCCTGACTTGTGATTTAATACATATGGTAGATAGTGCAGAGTACGTAGAGAATATATTTAGACAGTTGCTATATTTAAGGTTCAATATTTCTTTAAAATATTATGTCAAAGCAGAGATCTAGTAATTCTGTTAGGAGCACATTAATTTAGCACCTAACTAAAAATAGACGTCTTCAGAAATTCGAATTGGTTAGTTAGATTTTTCCAAACCGTTATTATTTCAAAGTGAAATATATTTATATGAATCCTTTTACTCAAAGAAAACCGCCCAACGTATTCCCTTACATACCTCCATTGCAAGAATCTCCACAATTAACAAAACGAATCAAAAATATTCTATGTCTCTTATCGAATAGTCGGAATTAGATTTCAAAAATATAATTCCATTTCATATCGATCTCATTTTACTCTTACGGTAAGACTTAATTTTACTTTTTATATTTACGGTGAGATTTAAATCCATATTTCAGATTTCAAGTTTAAACTTCTTTTCAACTATTTAAATAAGGATTTAAAAGAATCACTAATTATTAGAATTTTATTTTTTTTCACGTTAGAAGAGTCTATTCGAAGATTTTGGTAAGTATTTGAAAAGTTCTATTAAAAGTAATTTTTAAAATGAATTAGCATAAGAAGAGTTTCAAGAAATCTGTGCAGATGTAATGAAATGCGAGCCGATTAAAGGTGTTGAAACACTAACTGAGCAAGCACTCTTGAGAAACGAGAGTTAAATTACGATTTCATTGTTACGTCTCTTCTTTCGTGCTTTCCGAATATTATCCTTAAAAGCTAATTTTTTTTATTGTCTTTCATTTCAATACAGAATTTAAAGTGGAAAGAAAACCAGTTATACAGATTATTTAACGAGACAGCTCTTGCATCGGCCTCAAATTTGTAATACATATTCTTATTACGGTAATTTAAGAAACATAAATCAGTGTTACAGAATTATAAAAGGAAGAAGAAAAAAAAATCAGTCACGCGTTGCATGTTAGTCAAATATAACGGTTCGGTGGACAGTAGTTAGCGACCAGTTGTATTCTCGAGGAACAAATGCGTTTGCTGGACATCAGCTTCACGCCTTTGCGTGTTCTGAAAATAGAGAGCATTTGTTGGGTTACTGACCGAACCAACCTTCTCCAGTCGTCCGTCCAGGGTCATGGATGCTTTACTTTTCCGCTAAAATGAATTTGGAATACCAGAGCTCTTACTCATAGTTCGAATCCAAAGTCCATTTCCGTGTTTTTTCTTTCTTTTTTGGAGAAAAGAAAATGTGCTGACCATTTTTTTTTTCTGGTAACAGTCTTTCGACCAGAATTCAAATTCTAGTTATTCCATTTTCAGTAAAACAATGATTCGAGGATGAAAGATAAAAAAATTCCGAGAACCGACCAGCTTCTCAATGCCAGATTTTGCTCCACATAAATCACTGAATAAAATGAACTCTGATTATCAAGGCTTGAAATAAGAAACCGTCACTGCGATCAGACAAACTAATGGTTCTGTTATGCCTTATAATTCGGGACCATTTTCTAACGCTCTTAAAAAGAAACATTGAAGTTAATGCTTTCTGCTGATTTATTCCAATCACCAAAAACTGCCGAGGACGATAGACAGTGCTTCATCCAATTTATTTTTTGTTAAACACTTTATTCAACTTCGCATCGTTCATGCTTGTTAAGTTGAGATTTCGTTATCGATACTGCGTTCGAATCCTGGTGGGCTAGAATTTTGATCTTTATTACACTTGCATATTCTCGATGTCAGCAGATTCAAAACTTAACTATTAATTTGTCTATAAAAAAATTGAAATTTGAAGTTATTATTTCTTGCCCATGGACGACCTCTGCTTTTGAATTTCAAGGGGTGGGGATGTTTTCAAGACTTTATTATTCTTTTAGCAATGAGTTATAAGTTAAAAACTGAATAGTAATGCCGGCTTGCTGGCACAGAGGTAGCGCGTCTGCCTCGTGTTCTGGAGGTCCCGGGTTCGAGTCCCGGTTCGGGCATAGTTGTTCTTCTATGTGCTATCTGTGAGATGTGTGAATGTGCCCCCCCCCCTGTAAAAAGGGGCTGTGCAAGCGTATGTGTGTGTGTTTCATCTTCATATGAGCTAGAAGTCAGACTTCTGCCCTCGGGTGCTCAGGGGTTCATACCCTCAGAAGCTACTGCACCCTTCTTTCCGCAGTAAAAAGCGGACACGACATCATCATCACTGAATAGTAATAAATAATAATAATAAAATATTATACCTCATTGTATAATAATTGAAATGTATTTATTCATTTTTCCCCCTTTGTTCAAAATATTTCTTGTCAGTAATTGATCTAGAACTTGAAACTGTGACTTAAGCAACAGATACGAGCAAGAGGGGAGGTCGGTCTTTTCCTTCTGTACCCACGGGAGCGGACGAATCCCCAGAGACGAGATGTGATTTTTTTTAATGACGCGGCTCCTCTCTTTGTCGAGCAGCTCTTCAGCGGAGCGGAACTCCTGGGACGTGATGGGAAGGTGCAATCGAGCGAACCGTGTGAGGCAGCCATTGGGCGCCCCGCCTCGGATGCTCAGGGAGGAATCCGAAACGGCCACGGCCCACTGAGCGCCTGCTTGGATTTGAAATTGACCTTTGTGCACCACGATGTCTCGGTCAGAGTGGAAATAAGAAGAAAAAAAAATCATTTAATGGGTTTTTTTTTTTTTTTTTTTTTTTTTTTTTGAATCTCGGACATGTTTGTCTCTTGCGATGCATGTTGCAGGGTGTTCATGATGTCAAAAAGTGTTTTGCAGTGCAATCGGAGCAAACAAAATTTCCTATATTCGAAAATGTGAAATCCCGATTTGATTTCTGACTGTTTAAAACTGGCAATATTATTTGACATTCTGTTTTGAGTGAGCCATTTATAAGTCATAGGAAATGTATTTGTAATAAATTCCACTCTTTTCAAACGTCCCCCCCCCGACTAGAGCTGCTATTTCTAAACAAACCCTGATTGAATATAAACAACAATTCTGATTATGTATTAACTTATATAACTATTATTATCTGAGCAATGTTATTTTAACTATAACATTAATTGTCATTTTTATACTAAAATATTAATACTCCTGCATAGGACAGTGAAAGTTATTGAAGTAAGTTCTCTCCGAGTCAGCCGAGGAATTAAATAATCTAGATCTTTCAGTTTCTTTTCTTAGGTATGGTGAAGGGTGTGGATAACCCTAGGACCGAACTCGCAACGTCAGGGTTTGTAGTTGAATAAGAAAGCCACTAGACAAAAATAACAACTCTTCTCCGAAGGATGTTTTCTGGTTTATGAAACTTTCACACATTCTCTTCCCCCTTCGAGTTTTTGGTTAGACGAACGATGCATTTTGCGCCAAGCGTATGGCAAGCGTCTGTGAGTTGTTGGTGGTTGGTGGCTGCTGTATTTAATGCGCCGCCTGACTACTTTAGAGGCCACCACAACAGCTGTACAAAAGTTGCTTATTCAAAGTAGGTGTACAGCATTGTGGATATAGGAAGGACCAAAATTGCCCTAGGAAGGGCCAAGCTCACAACCTTAGGGTTTGTAGCCGCTAGAAGCAATTACATGTGTCCGAAGGGTGTTATCTGGTTTATGAAGTAAGTAAAACAAAAATATCTGGATTCGTTATTCAACAATTAATGTACGAGAACTAACTTTTAAAATACAAAAGAATTGCATCAAATGATAGCAAATTTTCTTACATTCATCTCATTTCCAAAAATAGTTTAATGTACATTCATTACAAAAAAAGTGGACTTTAAAGGCTTAAAAATTATATAGAGGGTCTCTAAAATATCTAACAAGATTGTAAAAGCAATAAAAGAAAATGGGGAAAAAATCTGGTTTTTAACGGAAAATGTGCATTGAAAGGCTGAAGATGCCGTTTTGACTTGTAGCTGAAAGTGTTTGCTGTCTTTAATCATCATTTACTGTGCAGGTTTTGAGCAAAAGACATTATTATACTAATTCGAAATTTGTGAACATGCAAATGGGGTTTATGTTTTGTTTGGCCTTCGTGCAACAACTCAGCATTGCCATACATTTTATCTCATCGCTTGGATGGCCAATTGAACTGAAATTTCGCACGATAGCATGCGAAGGAACTCTTCAAAGAAGAGCCCAATGGCTAAAATCCTCAGCTATTCGGTTCACCTTAAAATGGATTCTCTCTTCTAACGATATTCACGACCTCATCAGGTTAAGCCAGTGCAATTGTGGTTCTCCACAGTCAAGGGTCAATACGAAAACATGGACAGAATTGGCGTGGCGTGGCTGGATATCCAACACTTCTGACTTTTTAGCGCATAATTTAGCGCTCATCGAATATAGAAAAAGGTGGCCTGAGATGCCCGGAGCTTGCAATGCAGTAGGGCTATCAGCGGCGATGTTGTGGTGTATTTTTTGAGATTTTCATCAGATATATTTGGAGAGGAGAGTGAAGGACCTCTAATCTCGCGCATTTCTTCAAGCATTTATCTATATTCGAATCAGTGGATCGGAAAAACTTACACCTAGTGTTTGCAGTCGATTTTTAAGATAATTTTTTAATCTGTGCGTGATGATAATTTTCCATACTTTATACATTTTTTTAAATTAGTTTTGAATATTTTAATGAATAATCAATAAAAACATCATTACTTTTTTAACTAATGAAGAAAGTTTTTAGTAAGGCGATTTTAACTTAGACGCCACAAATTTTTTATTGATTGTAGATAATAATTTTTTTAAAAAAATCTTCTTATTTTTACTGTATTTTTTACTTTCTGGCGTTTGAGGTCTAAATGGGTGTGATTGGGCGGTGAAAGCTTCATGAGCCAGACAACACCTACGGAACACGAGTCATTACTTTTGTCCTGTGGTCATGTTGCTCGGCTACAAACCAGAATGTTGTAAGTTCGGTCCTAGGGCAATCCGCATCTGCCGTAGGTGAATGCTGAAAATGCAGAATTTAAAAAAAAAAAAGCATTCAAGCATGATTTATTTATATTTATAAAATTTATTTAGAATGCCATCTGTTCATGCTTTTATTTTATCTGTGCATTTTCAAATGCACGCAATTAAAAAAATTTTCAATAGACTTTGTCTCTTATTTAATGCAGACCCTTATGCTTAGTGTTAAATCTGAGTGCTTGAATTCAATCAGTTTTTCAATCATCACATTCATAAGCCCGGAGTGACGGACCAACAGAGCTCCGATTCCTTTTTCAAGGACGGAGGGAAACTCCGAGAATTATAAATTGTGGATATTCTGCAAAATCACGGTGTTTAAAATTCTGGAAATTGCAATAGAGTTAATCATTTCTTTCCCTCTCTCTTTAGAAAGAGGGAGAGAAATGATTCATTCACGTACTGTGTCTGTCTATATTGTGAGGTATTCCACGGTGCCTTTCCATGTGAATGCGCTTATTAATACTCCTTAAGAATTCATATTCACTTCAGCATTTCGTTTCCGATTTTTCAATCTCTGTGATTGAAGTTGATCGGAAAAAAATCATTTTATCCATAAAAAAATTAATTTAATTTACAAACAAAAATGTTTCAAATGAATTTTTTATCGGTGATAATTTTTTCCCTTTTCTTTTCTATTTTCAACTTTTGTTCGTCAAGAATTTTTCGCGCTGACGAAATATTTCGACCCCCCCCCCCCATGCCGCCGGAACTCGCAATGCCCCCTTCAAGTGATACTTTAAATAAAAAAAACTACTCGTTCTAAATGCGCATGCCAATGTGTTTGGTCGAAGAAAACTAAGGCAAGAAGAAGTCACACAGATGTCAAAGCGTTAGCGGAGCGATGCGAATGGGGGAATGCTTCCTGCAAGGAAGTCAGCATTGCCACCTGTTTTGCCTGAAGAATGAAAACGTCACGAGCAACTGCTTTCAATTATTGATAGAAATACTACTTTGAAATTCATATAAACGAGTGACTGGATATTTTGTGAATTTAAACACTACATGAAAATTCAAATAAATGACTGTTTTGGTTCTGCAGCTCATGAGTATACATTTAAAAACACACTGCTGTTTTTAAATATATATATATATTCTTGAATTCAGCAATTTCTGAACTCATCGAACCCACATAAATAAGCATCCCTCGAATGAATTGCTTACATCGTTCCCTAAGGCAATTACGTATTTAGCGAAATGGATCGGACTGGAATATTTTCATCTCTCAATGTCTTTGCTATTTCCTGCAAGGTCGGAAAATTAATCCGTTCACTTTAAAGTCACCTTCCGATGGGGGCCACGAATCGGAACGGACGCGTCGATTCCGTTCCAATGAGTCATTTTTATCAATAAAAAATTATCCAAAAGCAATTAATTGCTTCGAACGGAATAAGACTGAATCGGGAATTCAGATTTGTTCATCTGCTATCTTCACACAAAATATGTCTTCGTGCATGTTTCGCAGGGTGGCTGGAGCGCTAAAAGGGATTCCTAAAAAAAATAACTTATTCGAATACTCACAGAAGGGGGGGGGGGTTCCATGTCTTGAAATTGCTTCTGACACTTCCATTGCCACACACACATTAAGAATGAATTACTGTTTGTCCCATGAAAAGACCGTAAGGGTTAACAAGAGCGGGTGCCACTTTCATAACTGGGGAGAAGTGAATTCCAGATTCGATTCCACCAAACAATAAATCCGATGAATTCACTGATCATCCTCGGGTGTGGCGTGAAAACCTGGTAAGTAGGGAGACATTCTGTCATGCTGATCAATCTCAAAGCCAACCGATGGACAGATTCCTCCGAATTTGTTTCCCACCCTCGCCTGTACATCTATCTCAACTCAATTCAGTGACGTGCCTAGAGCGGAACCGACGCTTTTGAAATTTGTAACAATCTTCATTTGATTGATTTTTAAGTGTTCTCAAGGTCGTGCCTGGTGATAAGGTCTCGGCTTCAGAACCTGAGGGTTTCAGATTCAATCCTCGATTTCACCGAAGATCCGTCGTGTAAGCAGGTCCGGTGCACGCTAAATCCGTCGGAGTTATATTTCCACCGCTGGTGCGGTTTAGAAAGGGGGCCTCGTCATCTGACCGAGGTTTATTAAAGTTTCTATGCTCCCAATAAAGGAAATAAACGCGCACTTGCTTATATCGTTTCCAGAAACAAACTTGCCTTCTGTGCACCCTTTCCATCACCCCAAATGCCTTCTTTCAGAACCCTTTTCATTCTATTTTAATAATGTCGGAATTTCGCCGAGAGCTGAAGCGAGCGCCTCTTCATTTAAGAACAGACGGCGGGAATTCGTAATTAATGGAAGGAGTGAAAGTTCAGTGACTCCACTGAATAAATTTTAGTGCGACCTATCTTTAAATTATATTTGCAATCAGAATGAGATTTGTTCTTTAGTACCCATTGATCGGCTCCAACGAAACCATTCCAAGAGGAAGAGATTCATTAGCAGCAACAGAAAAGGCGCTAGCGAGTCATTGTGAGCAATTCATTCTCGTGACTCGAGCTCGTCCATGTTGACTGAGACATGATGCAAGATCATTTCCAGCTTATTTGCTGCTGATTCGGGGGTGCGCGAAGGATGGCAACATCAGAGTTTTGATGAAGGATCTCGCGATTAGATTTATTTATTTTTCCCTGCCAAACAAATTAATGGGATGTAATTTTTCGTTAAATAATTAAAAAGGAACGTCGTATAACATACGTATTAACTGCACGTATCTTCTATTAAATAGATATTTTTGGGCATTTATCTTTTAAAACTTTATTGATCAATATTAATCGGTAAGGCCTGTTGAAATATTACATAGAAAAGGGTTTATTAATTTATTTTTTAAACTGAAATATGATAAAATTTCTCTTTCTTTGACAAGTATACCACATATATGAACGCATACGAAATGTTTAACGTTTATTATATATTTTCTGAATCGATGAAAATATTATTTAAAAAAAGTTTATTCAAAAACAGAATGAAATTACATTCGAAACTTGAAACTACAGCATGAAACAGAATGAAATTACATTCGAAAACCTTGACTCCGTTGCCATGGCTACGCGTTCAATGCTGAAAACACGCGCGTCATAAAAACAAAAAAGGGACATTAAAGCGTGTATTTGTTTTCCACGAGGGCCCCACTAGCAACAGTCACGTTGCCTTGAGGTTCCACAGCTGTGCTATTGCTCCATTTTCACTCAGGTTATATATATATATATATATATTAAGAAACTTTTTACAAGAAGATTCAGTATATAAATAAAAATAAATCAGTTATAAACAAGATTGCAATGAAGAGTATCATTATATAAAGATTATATAAAGAACACACCGTGTCAATGAGGAAGGGTACATCGAGTCAATTATAGTAGTGGTTCTTATACGATGTGAGTTGGTTCTTTTAAAAGTCCACCAGCCATTTCTATATCAGTGAATATAATCCAAAATCGACTCAAACGGATCACCAAGAAATTTTCTGGGCTTTTTCAAATTACGAAAATTTATCCAAAAAAGCAATATAAGTAAAAAAATTGAAGTCAATTCCTACTTAGGTCAACGAAGAAATTTTTTATTTTAATTACATTTTATGAAATAATTGCAATTAATATAAATCATTGTTCTAAAAATAATGGTTTATAGCTCGGATTGAACTCGCATTCTTCTGCACCTGCACGCGAAGAGTACCAAAATCCTCTCATTTTACCGATCGAGCCACTGCCTGTCGATCGTAACGCTCATTATGAACTGCTTAAACTGCGTATATTGAAAGTATTGCAAATGAATTAAATTTAATGAATGAATTAATATTTGATAAAAAAAAATCTATGAGCGTCGAGTGTCAACCACTACAAGTTTTAAAAAATGAATTTGAGCTGGAGCGGACGAATAAAAAGCCTTTTATGAACGATCGAAAAATAGAGCAAGATATATATATATATAT
>JAOUZG010050521.1:1480366-1497464 GCA_026289955.1 Argiope argentata | reverse complement strand
TATAGGGAGAGTATGAACTAATTGTAGGAATTGGGAAAAAAATTAAAGTTAAAATAAACATTAAAAGTGTTTACATTGGCTCCTTTTTATACTATTTTATCTCGATTGTTTCTATAAATTATTTCAAAAGCAGAAACAGCACAGGACTTAAATGATGTTCCATGTGGTCCAATGATTGGTCCCTTCCCGGGAGAGAGAGCACCCCCCCCCTTTTGGATCAAGACTTAGAAATGTACAGATTCAAGTTGGACGACTTTAATGCGAGTGATCTGTAGATTCCTTCATCGAAACGCAGAGCAGAGTTTAAACGAGATAACCGGAATGTAATTAAAATAGAGCATTGTGTAAATATTAAAAAAAAAAGTTTTCTCTTTCTCGAACACCATAAAGTCTCTTTCAAAGTGTGGTAAAATTTTATTTATTTACACAGAGAGAATTACGTGAAGGAACGTGACGTTCCGAAAGAAGAGGGTACGTGAGAGAGGAATTTTTTTCAGGTCTAGGCCAATCCACGGCATCTATGCAAATGAACGTCGGATGATGAAATTAAAAAAAACCGCCAGGTAGTTGCTAAACACACTTCTTCCAGGGAAGGCGCTCTTTGAACCGCTGGATTCCGCGCATTTATATGCGTTTGTTATTCAAATGCGGAATTGAGCCGAGGCTGGTGTCGAAACAACAAAGCGTCCGTGAAGTAGCAGAAAACACGAGCAGGTGGAAATCTTTTCGAGGAAAAACTCACGCGCTTCGCTTCATTTTCGGAAATCCATCGCCGTTTCGAAATGGCTTTTCGCGGTCCTACAACTCGATAGATCGATCGGATCCAGTAAAAACACGCCTTGATGTCAGCCGGCTGGTTCTTCCTTGTTAGGAAAAAAACAACGAATGACAATGAAATGGATATTTTATAATTGTGAGCTATAATTGAAAGTTGAAAAATTAAAATCAACAGAAAATCTTCGCCAGATACACTTTATTTAGGTTGATTTTTGTTACTGTTTGCAAATAGTACGTTTAGGGTATTAAGTGAATCATTTCTCCTTGATGAGAAGCAATGATGGAGTGAAGGAGATTTTAAGCGCTGTTTTATAGACAAGAAAATAAGATTCTGATGGTAATATTCTAATAAAATTAGAATTTTAATTACATTGGAAACAATAGTTTAATTTTTAATGAATGTTTATTAATTCTTTGCTAGTGATATTTGTTGAGGTTTGTTTACTTTCGCTGTCTCGGAACTTGACGATTTTCTTCAGACTCCTCGTCTTCGATGAGCAGGTTTTCTGTTTTTCACTAGTCCGGTAAAAACAATTTTTTAAAATCATTCGTATTTCTAATTTCTTCTTCAGAATATTTTATAATTTACTGTCAGAAATGCTATGAAATCTTCGAATATTTTTTTCTCAAAGAATCAAAATTTTTTAAATAGTTGATTGAACATTTTGTAAAATTTAAACGATACAATGAAGCTGGAAATGAAGGAAATCATTCTTTTTAAAAAAGTTTAAAATGCAGATAGAAACTTATTTCCTCTGCCACATTCAAAGCTGAGTGCAGTCGAATTCCTTTAAGGAAGGGTGTTCCTTGCCTTATCATCGACTTTTTGTTGTTGTTGTTGAAGTTTCATTAATTTGTGCAAAAAAGAAATAGATATAAATTAAATAAACATTAAAAAATATTTTTGGATGCTTGGCATTCCATTCTCAAAGGTTCATAACAGGAGCTTTAAAAGTAATATTTGTGTGATTGGATTGTATTTATGAGTTTCTTTTATTGTTTCGCAAAATTCGATTTCCACTGTTTAAAACCAAAAGAGGATATCTTTAAAAAAACATTTGTATTTAATTTGAAATGCAGAGATGAGATGCTTAGTTTGAAATGCTTTTTTTAAAAACATGAGCTACAGTTTTGGTTTTTATTTGAATGCGTGTCCCAAAATAGAGGTAGGCACAATTATCCTCGTTTGTTTTCCAACGAAGATGAGGCAGCACTTCAACAGAGATCATTTCCTTGAACTGTAAAAGAAAGGCGGGATCTTCTTTTGTCGTCTATTACGAAATAAAGCTGATGAGATGCGTGAACACATTCGATGTAGCAATTTGTTTTGCTTCTGCGTTATTTGTCTTTATGTCATTAAAATTGTGTCACTGTAGTAAAAATTATTTTGATTTAGTTTGAAAAAGTCTTCCGATTTCAAATAAGTTTTGAAATAAAGAATTTTATTTTAAAGCAAAATTTTGAATAGGCAGCAAAAAACTATTTATATATTGTTACAGCACTCTTTAAGTTAATAAAATTACAATAAGTTGAATATCCATTTCGATAATTCATGAAAAACATTTTCAACTTGTACAGTTAGAATAAACGTTATAAAATTTTTAAATCAACGCTATGTTTGAAGGTTTCACTTTGATCAAAATTAATCTAAACTGCATTTTTAGAAGGCTTTCTTTTTGTTACGATACTAATTAAAGTGATAGCTGTCGAATTTCTGAGCTCTCAAGAGTGACGGATCAACTCGTGCTCAATAAGATGAACAATGCAAAAAATGTGGAAAGAAAGTATTTAATAATATTAAATTGTGTGTGTTTGGGAAATTATGTCATGGTTAAGCATTACAATTATTCTGAGAGCGTATTACTCAATTAAAAAATAATTACTTTTAATTAGATTTCCAATGCTTTTAGATCCGTGCTCATTTCTCCCAGTCCTCGAAGAATTAGTTCACGCTCTTGTCAGTGATATAAATTTGCACGAGCAGTAAATTTTAGCAGCTAAAATATTCTGAACGTTTTAAAAGGACTCTGAGAAAGGGCCATTTTTTGTTATTTCAAATGGGTTTAGGATTTTTGATCCAAAAGAAAAAAGATGTTTCATTCAATTTGAAACTATACTTTGGGGACTAAATTTTTCGCTTGACCTTTTCTTCCATTTCTGATGCGAGTATTATCTCAGAAAAGAAATGATTCTGCATTCGCGGTACCGTTGAATAAAATATTTTTTTCTTCATTTGTATTGATTCTAATATACATTTTTAAGAAATCGAATGTTTGCATTTAAATTGAAATAAAACTGTGTTAAGAGTAGTGTGCACTTCCATTAAATCATAAAAGTGCTGTCTCGCTCTTTTTAATTGATTTTTAATTGCTTTTACTTTTTATATTGGTAAAGAGGGAGTTTCGTAATCGATTTTTCCTTCACTTCTCGATATGTTAGATTTTTATTGAACACTTTTGTACTCCCTTTTAATATTGTTTGCAGGGATTTTATCAATTAGCAATTTATTTGATTAAGTTTCGACTCCCTACCAGTGACACCACATAATAATTTAGTGGGGGATAGCTGATCGTATGATATATATAATAAATAATAATAAATCAAAGACTAATTAGTGGAAAATATTTAATATCAACCAATTTCTACTTTTTATTCCAATGTAATACATTTATATTAAAACGCTCTTTTAGTACTTCATTTGCACGGATTTAAACATTATCCAAATAATCTTATTTTCAGGCAGAATGTAGGCGTAAAAATTAAATACCTTTTTTTATTTGAGATTTCAGTTTTATTCATAAAAAACCTTATTTAAACTCCGACTGTTAGTCATTTAATCCTTGTTTTGATGAGCTTTAATCAGTTTCTAGGAGCATTTAGGTTATGCATGTATATTTCCTTAATTTAAAATTTTAATTAGTAATTTAAAATGAATCTATAATTTTTTTAAATATTATTTCAAACTTTAAAATAAATAAAAAAATAATCCTTTTCGTTGAAAAGAAAAATTACAGTTAGCGTGGGTGAGCATATCAGAGTCTTTCTAATCGATCAATCAATTTTTAATATTCTAAAAACCTATATCTAATCAATGTAAAAAATATTGATAAAATGCACTTCAAAAAACATGTGGATGGTTATTATTCAAATGCATTTACTTTTCTTTCGTTATAGTTACATTCCCTGCATTCCTGTCCCCCCCTCCCCCAGAAAATCTCTCGATTCATTTTATTAATTTTTTTACTTTTCACAAATTCTTTTTAATTTAGAAGAAAAATAAAACTCTTTTTTTTCTATTGAGAATCTGCTTCCAGCAATGAGGGTCGTAACTAGCTACATTCTCTTAATAATATGTCATTTTAGATCAAGCGTCATATCTGTTCTTCCTTGCAATTTTAACGGGGAAGAGGATCCATTATCCTTTTATTTTTAATTTAGCGTTTTAACTTCACTGTCATTGAAAAATCAACTGTCGCGCTTCAAATATTAAAAAGTGCATCATACATTTTTGTCTAATGAATTTTGTAAAAAAAATTTTAAATTTTTGACCCTATTCTATGATACATTCATAAAGCAGATGAGCAGCGTTTTACGATACAACGTCATATTACAAAAAAAGAAGAAAAAGTGCAAGTATGGATCTGAATAACCAAATCTGAAAGATTCTGAAACACGGGCGCGAATTGTGAAGTGCGCACTCACTTTCCAGCCACGCCATAAACAAAGTGAGGGGCAGAATTTTTAAACTTCGCCAGCTGCCGTTTCAGCCTTGAGCGGGGTCGCGGGTGACCTTTCAATTGAGGCGGCGCCTTCCTCTTTAAGGACGAGCACAGACTGCGACGCAAAAGAGAGGTTGAAACGGATCTTATGGAGGTTCCCGGTGCAGGAGTTACTTCCACAAATTGAGGCGTTTGCTGAGACTTTCGTACCATAGAATGATTATCGGAATCAAACATGTACACGAATTCAAAGAATTCCTTTACATGTCTGATTTTCGAATACGTGGTAATAGGCCTCTTCACACTTAGAGGTAGGATTTTTCATCATGAGCTTGAGACATTGACCGAGACACGGTAAGATTTCCAGCTACCGACTTTCCAAACTTCCAAGCCACCCCAACATTGATGAAAGGAGTAAGCCTGAGATGCATGCATCTCGATGAAAGCGAGTCTCCTATCGGGTTCCTGTCCAGTCCCGAAGCTGAGGTTCGGCCGCTTTCTTTACCAACCAATACCAGAAAACTAAGTTTTTATGCCATAGCACACTAATTTAATACGCATTTTTCTCGCTTCTTGTTGAGTGCCAAGCCCTCCTTTTATTTCGATTTGAACGCAGTCGCGGCCCGGTGAATCATAGAAACCGATGCCAGTGTCGAATTAAAAGGCCATGTACTGATAGTTTACACTGCACGTTTCAACAATTTATAAGCTAAAAAATAAATTAAAGGATGTAACCGGTTCGCATTTTAGCATTGATTCTCAAAGGCCGAATTTCAATGCTGAAAACATAAAACACACTGTTTGCATTAATCTTAAGTTTGATTCTTAAAAAAATTGACTCATACCAATTTGATTTTTCACTGATAAAAGATACACAGTTATGAAAAGGTAACCCTAAGATATATTTATATTTCCATGCCCAAACTTATATTTAGTAAATATAAATTTTGTGCCAAGGTGATTCGAAGTTACTTCTAACACAAAAGAATTCTTTGGAGATAATTATTTATTTTTTAAAAAAAAAATCTCTTTTCCATTGATTCCCCCCCTCCATACAAAAAAGGAGTGATTTAGACAGATTACTAGACTATTTAGACATATCGAAGAAAAAAGTTGCATTGAAAACAGAATGCAGCCACTTTTAATGTGTTTTCCCCTTTCGCCAAATGCAGGGGAAGTATTTCTTCCTTCAATGCTGGTGTAATATGAAGCTTGCCGCTTTTTTCAAACTTAGGATGGTTTATTGATTTGTTTAATCGCTCTGAAAACGAATTTTTTAAAGGCTATTAGAAAAAAACCCCTCATAATTAAGGTACGCTAAATTTCCTTGGATCGTGAAAACCAAAGTTCTTACTTAAAATTTGTTCGTCCCAAATATCGATAATTAAAATAAAAAAAGTCTCCAAAATTTCCCGGATGTTCAACCGCTTACGATTATCCTAATTTGGTAATTTCGTACAACAATTGAGCATGATGCGAATACAAATTGTGAATTTAGGTGACTAAATATTCGCCAGGAGGATTTATTCCTAACAAGAAGGAGGGCTGTAAAAGTCAGATATTAAAATGAAAACTGTTTTAGTTTTACGAGAAATAAATGCCTTTATAAGCTTTAGCAAAATATCGGGGCAATCTGTGGATTCATCATTGCCAGCGATCTCTATGCCAAGGTAACAAAACATCATAGAGATAGCACATAACATTTCACTTTGTCGACTTGTTTTTGTGCACCATTAGCGGCACTACCCATTGTTTCAAATTTAGTGATCAATTTATCAAACGTCCAGAAGGCGTCTGCACTTTGCGATTATAGTTCGACTAATGCTCGAACTATGCTCGGCACCAAAAGAAAAGAAAATTCTTAGGAGAGAGTGTGCTAGAAAATTGCGGGAAGACCCTTCTTGCAGTGCTTTTCCTGTCGTGCTTCAGCAGATGGGGCTGAAATCAAATTTCCGAGGAATAAGGGGGCTCTCTCTAAGAGGAGGGAAAGGCTCCTCTCGTCTGGATGCCCCAATCCGATTGATTGAACTGCAGTGGCTGCGGGGGCAAGGTCCCGACTTCGCAATCGGAAAGTTTCGGGTTCGAGACCCGATTCCACCGGAGAAACGCCATGTAAGCGGGGCTAGTGCACGCTGAATCCGTCAGGTCCAAACGCCCTCCTGATGGTGTGGTGCGGAAGTTTGGAGAGAGGTGTGTCAACTCAGGTGACGTCATCGTCATCTGACTCCTGTTCACAACGACGATGCCCGTCCTAAAATAGCCCTGGTGTTATTTTAAAGACAAAATATTAATATTGTGGGATGTTTAGCGGATTACGCTAGGCCCGAACTCCCAATCTTATGGTTAGAAGCCGAGTATCATATCGATCGAGCAAAAGAGACCTTTTAGCTTGAAGGATATTGAATGGCTTATATAGCAATCACCACAATATTACTAAACTAAACAAACTATTCTGATCGACAATATAAGGCTTTTAGATCTTTGATGTGATTTAAACATGAGTTAAATTTTAATAATCCTTGTAATTATTTTGATATGTGTTCATCTCTCTGCCAGTTACTGACTCAAGTATTAAAAATGCTCGATATTTCATGAATATCACGAGATTTTGGAATTCGCGTTTTATCCCCCGACATACTTCTTACTTCTCACCTTAAAAAGAACGTATATCGGCTACTAAGCCATTAATTCCTATCAGACATCATTAACCCAGCGATAGGAAGAGTTAGATAGTGACTATATAAAGTTTGTTAGAAGACATGACTATTTAAAATATTTTTTAAATAGTAAATTCTTTTAGCTAATAAAAAAAAGCTATTGGCATTTAAGAGCCGCAGATTTGTTCTTCCTTTTACAAAACTACGCAGAAGTAAAAAAATGGTGTCGTTCGAAATTTCTTTACTGAATTCGCTCTTGAATAATGATCGAACTACTTTGCATTTGAAATTTGTTGTTGTTCAGTTTTATAGTTGATTTTGCAAGTCATTAATTCATTCGTATATGTTCAAGAAACATCTCTTTTTTCCTAGGGGGCCCTTATAAAATAAGTTATTTTTTAAATTCAGATTTATTAAATTAAACAAATGAAGTAAAAGGAAAATACTTGCAAATATACTGGTGAGTTAAAAGGGAGTTCGATCGCTAAAAGTCGTATTAATATAGTAAAGGATTGGAAGTTCCAAATGCCACTTTCAAAAAAAAATCTTTTAAACAATTCCCTACGTTTATTTTTTTTCTAAATTTATCAAACATTAATTTATTTCTAATTAGACCTTTACTATTTAAATTACAAATAGAATCAAATTTTATAGGATTGCATGAAGTCTATTGATGGCTGATATCTTTTCAAATACTGCTTTGTTTCCAAAATGTGTGCTTCTCGGTCTCAAGGTCGCTGTCAAAAGACAATTGTTCGATTGTTTTATAAGTAGCTTTCATTTTTTTTCCAGTACACAGATGTCACACAATTTGTGCAAAGAAGAAGATTCGGGTGACATGAGGAGCTTTAAATTATATTAATAACTAAAAGGTAAGCTAGAATTTGGTGGAAAATAAATCTCAGAATAAAATACGATATTAATTGAGGATATACTAGAATTATCACTTACTAACTCAAAGTAGTGCTTCTTCGTAATAAACTGAACGCATTCGCTAACAAATTATTCAAATCCTAAAATAATACAAAATTAAATGTAATTTTAGAGCAGAAATAAAAAAAAAACGATTAAAAATGCCCTTCCTTTCTCCAACACCTGTTTCTTCCTTCATAGAAAAATAAAATCTATATAAATAAGGCGAGTGTGGACTAATAGCAGGAATTGAATCGTCTCTTAGCTGTTCAACAAATAAAATATTCCAGACTGTTGCAGTCAGTTCGAGGGAGCCCGATCTATCGGAGAGAGAAAGGCCTGAAAGCGAATTGGCATTTCGCAGCGTACGCTTTGAAAACGCGTTGCGCAGAAATCGATCGAACGGGGATGCATCGATGGGGAAACACTTGATTGTAATATGTAGGTTTCAATGCCGCCGCCGCAGGTGTTCCAACAGCGAGTGTGTGTCGCTTGTTGTCTGTGATTGTTTCTTTTGCGGCACATCTGGCCGGGAGGTGTCTTATTTTCTCCCGGCGTCCGAGAATTGCTCACCTTCACCCGAAATGAAAAGGCCAGATAAGAAAACGAAAAGAATGGAACTTTTATGAACATTATAATTACTGCAACTATAGATTTATCAATATCAATGATTTACATATTATTTCCTTTATAAAACTTCGAAAATTTCTTTTTACGAAAATAATTGTAGAAATGAATGTTTGGAAATGCACTATCAAGACATCCATTTTCTTCATTTTCGTATTAGGTCTTCATGCTTCTCAAAAACAACACTAATAAAAATAAAAGAAACAAGTGATAGAAAAAAAATGAATTCAATTCCTACTTGGGTCAATGAAGACACATTTTATTTTAGTTTCTTTTTATTAAATAATTACAATTAATATAAATAATTGATCAAAAATATTGTCAATACTATTGATCAAAATAAATATCAATACTATTGAAAATTTGAACAAGGTTATACAGAGAGAAAGCGTGAACTATTTGCAGGAATTGAAAAATAGAATAAAAAAATCGGATATTCTCCGTTTAAAGAAGAACTTTTCAAATTTGAATAACACCGGCAGCTTCATTTCTGTTTTAAAAAAGAATGAACCAAAACTGCAAAACTAATTTTTTTAAATGAAATTTTGTGAATGTAAATGCTAATAATGAATCCATTTAATTGGTTATTTATGGAAATTTATTAACAGTCCATTAAAAATAACAATACTGAACTTCTTTTTATCATTCACGGATTAAGAGACGAATTAGGAATTAATTGATGATAAGATAAATAGATATTCAATAAATTTCACGGAAATATTTTCAATCAAATTGATTTTTTATCATGATTTTTCTTTAAGTATTGAAGATCTTTTACGGCGGAAATCTTTGTTCAAAACGCTTTAAAGCGGCCAGCCACTGAGAGCCATTAAGAAACATTGAGTCACAACAGCTTTCGGTGGAAAAATGGATCAAATGAAAACTTCAGAGTTCAAAGTACTTTAGTTTTGAATTTAATTCCAACATTTTACGTGCGGTTATTAATTTAATTTGAGCACTTTGCATTTAGGGAACTAGCACGTAGTCGTAAATAGCAGCATAAAATAATTTTTTAAAAATCTGGAGACAATTCAAAGGCGAGATTTCTTTCTAAATGTTTCGCATAATGAATCTGAAACTATGATTTCCGAAATCGAAATCTTTCATTTAAAACGGTATTTCCCTCCATAGAACGAGAAACTGAGTAGAAGAAAAGTATATAAATTTTTTGGTAAGTGATTATAATGCCTCGTGCTCTGTTTTGAATTCCATCCTCCATTGTCCAGGAGGATGAATCGTACAAAGACCTTTCCTTAACGATTAGAATTTCAAATGATAGTTCTAAAGATATTTAACGTTCAGATTGAGGAGGGGTGAAGTGACGGAAACAGTAAGATCAAATCTTGTTTCGTGTTCACGTGATAACAGATTAAGAGCGTGACACCAATTAAACTTTGTGAGCTGTTACGTTCTTTATTATGGATAAGGCACCTGCCATTGTATATTTGAATGAAATGTTACTTTTATCGGTATTTTTCCGTTAACCGAGCTCAAGCGAAAAATTATCTAGGAAATTTGGCGGAATTCTACATTATTTGGCGATTTTTCGTTTGCGCCTGGTTGACGGAAAAATACCCATTTATCTTGTGATTGGGAAGCTTCTACATTGAGGGGGGGGAGAGAAGGGATGAATTAAAGTTCCAAAATATTTTATTAGACTAAAACTGCGCCGCGATGATTGCGAACCGGGGTGGCCTCGTGGTCAGGTCTCGTCACGTGATCCGTAGGGTTTCAGGTTCGTGACTCGGTTGCAGTTTAAGCGGGTCTGGTGCACTCTAAATCCGTTGTTGCCGGACGTCTTCCGCTGCTGTGTTGTGGAAGCTTAGAGAGAAGGGATACCAGCTCAGGCGTCTTTTCGTCATCTGAACGAAGTTCAAAATTGCGAGATACAATCCAAGAAAGCTTTAGCGTTGTTTCAAAAAACTGAACGCTAATGTAATTAAATTAAAGCCCCAATTGCTGCGTTAAATATTTGTTTCTAATTACACAAAATCGAATGAAATAAAACTCGATTGAAGAATTTCAGTAAGAGAGAAAAAAAAACGTTCGTGTTGAGTTTTTTAATATCAAAGTCAACTCGTGCACGTATGAATTCTTCCAGTCTCATTTTAGAAATCACCGTTCCCTACAGATAGAGAAGAGACCCGTCATTACGTATAATTGCGTTTTGACAGATATCAGACGATTTCCGCAGCTGCTTCTGCCATGTCATGTGACGTCGTGTTGAATCGAACTTTAATAAACTTAGATAGAAATCCATCTTCAAAATCTGATCAGCATATAGTATAGGGAAGCATGCTGCTCAAAGCAAGTGCCTGCGGTATCTAATTTCGAATTCGTGAACCCTCGTCTGCATCCCGAAAATTGTCCGAGATACCAAATTGCCGAATTGAAGAGTTAGAGAAAATTCTGTTCTGTAAATTATAGTGATAAATTTATTGCCATATAAATTTTTTAAAAATAGAAATATTCATTAGAAATCTGTTTGTATTTTTCAAAAATAGTAATAATGAAGTAGCTTTTTTTTAAAAAAAATGATTCAGTTCTTAATCTATAATAATCAAAATAAAATTAAATAGATTTAGATAAAGCAGATTTTCAATGACAAAAAAAAAAAGGCGTACGTTTATATAGTAGCAATCATTGGAATAAGGAAGCAGTTAGTCTTCATTTCAATAAAGGAGGTTTTAAATATTGGGAAGGGGGTGAGCTATGTTGGCAAATTCGGTCGATTAGTTCGCCATTAGTTCATTTTAGCGGAATGAGCGATAGAAAGAAATATACGAAATTGACGATATTTCATAGAAAAGAATATCGTCAGCAGTGCAAAGGATATTGTGAACAAACAAGAACATGCTCAGTGTTTCAAATAAGGGATGCTTCTTCCGATCACGTCCACTCAAATACTTATTTTTTTTTCGTGTCATTACGGTTGAAAGATGAATGGTTATAAAATTATAAAGCACTTTGTGCTCTTCAGTTCAAATCCATTCGCACGTGAGAGGTGCCATTTTTCCGGTTACGCGGCCAACTGTCAGAGTTAATGCGGCGACGATTAATCAACATTTTCTGGTCAGACGAAAACGGACAACCATTTGGAATGAAACGGCCTTTCAGTTCTGCGAAAGGGAAGGAAAACAAGCATTACTTTTCAAATAATCTTCGAATGTCCCGATGAACCGCAACGCTTTCGAATGTGGGTCGAATGATGCAATCCGACGTCCCGATTCGTTCACGTTTTGTTTTACCAGACGAGTCCGTCTGCTGCAAGGCAAACAGATTCGAGGGAGAGAAGTGGTCGCCTTTCGGTTCTCCGGCCAGCAAATGGAGAAGCGGGTGCGAAGGGGAATCGCGTGAAGTTAGAACTGGGACAGAATTAAAACTTTATCTCGAAAAACGCGAGTGAAGCACGGGCCTAAGGAATTACGAAGCTAGTTTCGATGCAGTTAAGCCAGAACACTCAACAACTCTGTCTTAATCTCTGCGGCCCTTTTTAAAAGAAAAAGGTGACCATGTAAATCTCGCACAGCAAATGCGGCATATCTTCATTTGCATGTAAATGTAACAAATACTGCTAAAAATGGCAGCGATTCGTCAGATCGAAAAGGACCTGAAGTACGAAGGCTGTGCGAGCTGCATTTTGACTCTCATTGCCTCAGAAATTCTACCTTTTCAGTGTGTTTGCGAGAAAAATACCCAAATTGAAAATGTGCTACAAAACACAGCCTTCTTTGTAAAAAATTATCATTCTTATTTGAATGATTTACTTGAAATTAAAAAAATCAACAGGGGATTAATAAATTATTGTCAGGAATGTAAAGGCAAGAAAACCTGAAGTAATCTCGGATAAAAACAAGTAATATAAATTTTTTTTAGTTAATTCCTACTTAGGTCTACAAAGAAACATTTTATTCTAGTTACTTTTTATTAAATAATTACGATTAATATAAATAATAGATCAAAAAATTATACCTGTCGAAAACAAAATCAAGTTCGTATCCGTTGAAAATAAATCGGAACACACTCAATTGGCGTTGAATTTTCAACGCCAGTTGAGGCAACGCAAAAGCGTGAATTTTCTAGGGCAGTTCGGGTTAGGCAATTCAGAGTAGAAACTTTTGGTTTTCTTTATTCTGTATTATAAACAGAATCAGTTGGAAGAAAATAAACAGAATCGGTTGGAATAATCGGCCGAAAACGTGTTAAGCCTAACCGCATTGGCATGGGGGAAAACTAATTGCATTCATTACTTATTTGGCGGTGGGAAAATGAAGATTTTTGGAGAGAAGGTTAGTTTTAATTAATTAATAAAAAAAATAAGGAATCAATACTTGAAAAAATGTATTAACGTCAAATGCCATCCACTACAAGTTTTTAAAAATGTACTTGCATTTGAGTTGATGAACAAAAATTATTTTATTAACGATTGAAAAGTTGAATAAGAAGTGTGTGTGTGTGTGTGTGTGTGTGTGTGAGAGAGAGAGAGAGAGAGAGAATAAAAAAACAGAAGAAACATGAGAAAAAATATGAAAGTGAAAAAGGAGAAATCCGGCCTGATGACTTTCTCAAGGGTCACCACCAGGCAAGGATTCCAATAAAAAGTGGAATTTTTTTCTGTAAAGAGTTAAACTATTGTCTAAAAAATTAACTCTCTTGTGACCTGAAAAATTCCAGATTTCAAAGTAAAAGGCACCAATTTTTAGCATATAAAAACAAATGACAATAAAGAAAAAGGATAAAAATAGATAAAACTCACAAAATTCTAGAATGAAGAAAAAGATATAACAAAATACTAAGTACAATAAAAAATAAAACAATATTAGCAAAAGAACAAATAAGAAAATAAAAAGCCTAGAACATACCCTTAAGAGCTAATTTGCCAATATTGGTTTGTTTTTTATTGTATTTAGTATTTTGTTATATTTTTTTCTTCATTCTAGAACTTTATTTGTGAGTTTTGTCGTTTTTTGTCCTTTTTCCTAATTGTCATTTGTTTTTATATGCCAAAAATTGATGCCTCTGTTTTACTTTGAAATCTGGAATTTTTCGGGTCATAAAAGAGTTAATTTTTTAAACAATAGTCTAACTCTTTACATGAAAAAAATTCCACTTTTTATCGGAATCCTTGTGTGATGGTGAAAGTTATCAGGCCAGATTTCTCCTTTTTCACTTTCATATTTTTTTCTCATGTTTCTTCTGTTTTTTTTATTCATCTATGTTCCACTATGTCTTTAGGAATAGCAGCATACGCGCTTTCTTAATACATTTGGGCATCTTTCTAATTTAATAATGAAAATGGCAATTTGTGATACACCTCTTTTAAAATTGTTTATATATATATATATATATATATATATACACACAGCGGTTGGACAAAAATATGAGAACACCTTGTGAAATGCTTGCTCAAAAGTAATAGTTGATTCTAGATGAGCCTGTAGGTTGCGCTGCTGTATTTCCTCATTAACGCCATCTGTACAGTGTTTTTAATGCGTTGTAAGTGTCAGTTGTTGTCAGACTAGTGTTCTGTATAGTTGCTAGTGCATTATGTCTGAGCTAAATGAATTTGAAAGTGGACAAATTGTTGGAGCTCGAATGGTAGGTGATTCCGTAACCAAGGTAGCCGAAGTGTTTGGTGTCTCAAGAAGCATGGTATCGAGGATTTATACTGCATACAGAAACAGCGGAAAAGCATCCTCTGCTAAGTCACAACGTGGGCGAAAATGTGTGTCGAGTGATCGTGTCAGACGGGCATTGAAGATGATTGTGACGAAAAATAAGAAGACGAAAGCTTCAAAAGTCATTTCTGAAGTTAATGTCGGTCTTACAAACCCTGTCAGCGTTAAAACAATAAGAAGATAACTCCATAAGCAGGGAATTGCAGGACGAGTTGCAATTCAAAAACCCCTCATCAGCAATGCAAATGCCTGTAACAGGAAAAGATGGAACCGAATCCATAAAACCTGGACGACGGAGCAATGGAAGACGATCATTTGATCAGAAGAATCTTGTTTCACGCTGTTCCCAACTTCTGGCCGAGTTTAGTCTGGCGAACGCCGTCACAAGCTTACGATTCAGCTTACTGCCAAGAGTAAAACATGGCGGAGGTTCTGTCATGATTTCGGCAGCCATATCGTGGTATTCCATGGGCCCCATGATTACCTTGCAAAATCGCATTGCTGGTAAAGATTTTTTGTGACTTTTGGCCGATCAGGTCCATCCCATGGTACAGTATTTGTTCTCCATTGGCAATGCCGTGTACCAAGACGATAGAGCCCCTATTCACACCGCTCGCATCGTCCAAGACTGGTTTTGTGAGCATGAGGAGGATTTGTCACATCTCCCCTGGCCATCACAGTCACCAGATATCAATATTATTGAGCCTTTGTGGTACAGTTTAGAGAGAAAGGTGCGTGATCGCTATCCCCCACCATCATCTCTAACTGAACTTGCCACTGTTTTGCAGGAAGAATGGTATGAGATTCCCTTGAAAACCACACAGGACCTGCATTTATCGAATACCTAACAGAATTCAAGCAGTTTTAAAGGCTAATCGTTGTCCTACACGGTATTAGGCAAGATATTATTTTTGTCCAACCCCTGTATATATACCGGGTGGCCAGAAATAAAACACCCCTACTCTGACCTCCCTGGATATCGAACTACTCAGTGTAAAGGCTTGAAAATTTGTGGACATACTATTCAAAAAATGGGGAAACGGATTTCACGAAAAAAAAATTTAGTTCCAGAAATCACCGATAGGTGGCGCTGTACCACTGGACGTATGCTGAAAAGACACAAAAACACGTTTTAAACACATTTTATTTGAAAGTACCAAGCATACATGAAACAAGGACGTTATCGATGCAGGGAATGCTGCTCAATATGGTTCCCTTCCTGAAGATGTAAAATGTGAAGTCTGTGGACAGCTTGTTCAACTGCGGATCGTAACTGGTCATCTGAGATGCTTCTCACATGCAGACTGATACTCTCTTTCAAATCTGCCAAGGTTATCAGACGTTCTCGATAAACAAGGTTTTTTAAGTGTCCCCAAAGCCAAAAATCACACGGATTAAGATCCGGTGAACGAGATGGCCAAGTTGTCGGAAACGCGCGACTGATTATTCTGTCAGTGGTGAAATGTTGGCGAAGAAACTGTTGCACAGGGAGTCCAATGTGTGGAGGTGCTCCATCTTGCATAAAAGTAATGGTGTCAAGGCATTGGCGCTGCTGCAAATGGGGTACAACAAATGTTTCGAGCATCCTTTTGTACCTGTTGGCCGTCACGGTACATGTCTCAAGGCCATTGGAAGTAACCTCTTCGAAAAAGAACGGTCCAAGGATGAATGTGGCTGTGAATCCACACCAGACTGTAACTTTCGGTGAGTGGAGTGGAATCTCTTGGAAGGTACGGGGGTTTGTCGTGTCCCATATGCGACAGTTATGGGTGTTCACTGTTCCACTGAGGTGGAAATGGGCCTCATCGCTCCACAGAATCTGCCACGGCCACGATGCATCCACTTCAACTCTAGCAAGAAATGTCAATGCAAAGGTCAGTCGCATCTCCCTGTCTGTGGCCAGCAATTGTTGATTAGGGCGGATTTTGTACGGGAAACAATGCACCATTTTTCTGAGTACGTTCCACACTGTGCTATAGGGAACACCCAAGTGTCGTGACACTGCACGTGCACTACTGCAGCCTAAAACATTATCCATTGACTGTTCAACAATACCGGTGGCAACATCTTCAACGACATCTGAACGAACCGGTTTGCGTCCTCGACCAGGCTGAACTCCAAGATGTCCAGTTTCCTCGAATCGAGCGATCATTCTCCTGAGAGCTTGTGGAAGCAATGGTCCCTTACGCAAATCCTTAAGTCGGCGAAACTCTCGAAGTGCTGCTGGAGCATTTCCTTTATTCTCGTAAAACAACTTCACAAGCAAAGCGCGTTCTGGCAGCGTGACAGCCATCACTAATAAGAATGACATTCCCCACCTTTTAACATGGCTTCTAACCATGCTTTATGCAAATTTTTCTGGTTACAGTATGAAATTGCAGTTACAACGGGAGTTCTAGCTTCTTTACTATTTTTATTTTCCATAAGGGGCAGAAAAATTAAAAAGGAAGCATGGAAGCATTCCATTCCGCATAAACATTTTAATTTTTATTATTATTTGTGTCTTTTGATCATAGTTCCAGTTGTGCAGCGCCACCTATCGGTGATTTCAGGAACTAATTTTTTTTTCGTGAAATCCGTTTCCCCATATTTTGAATAGTATGTGTACAAAATTTTGAGCCTTTACACTGAGTAGTTCGATATCCATGGAGGTCAGAGTAGGGGTGTTTTATTTCTGGCCACCTTGTATATATATATATATATATATATATATATATATATATATATA
>JAOUZG010050521.1:1434013-1455366 GCA_026289955.1 Argiope argentata | reverse complement strand
CCATGTTTTAATAATCTTGAAATAATGTTAGAATGATTCCTCTCCGCGTAAGAAATGTTTTAAAAGAAAGAATTTTATTTTCTTTAAATGCTTTTTATAAAAAGTCACTTTAAGAATATCTTTGATGCATTTAACGCATTAGCGTATCTTTTTTTCGTTGAGTTTTTCTTTATTCTGCCAAGTGACACGTGATCTTGGTCCGAAAATATTCGGCTCTGAGAAATTAGCCGTTGAAATAGACAAACAGTATTCTTTAATGTGCGATCGAATTTTCGTGACCTGAATTATTTTATACATTTTTATTTAACTTATTTCATATTTGTAAAAATAAAAGTTTGTATTCGATTTTCATTCTCTGATGAAGTCTTGAAATTTTGTCCATTTATGTATTCTTGGTGACAATACTGTATTCTAAATTTAATTTTCATTTTTTTCAGTTTATTGATTAATTTAAATAAGTTTTTATTCCATGCCACTGGGCACCACTAGATGCTGAATTCTACAAAGAATTAATTTCGCTAGTGTATCTACTTTTTAATTTTATTCTACTTCTATTAAATATTCTGAAGTACTTCTAAATCTTTATTTGCCAATTAAAGATTCAAAATGGAATAAAAGAAAATTAAAACATTTACAAAAATTTCTTTGCAATGCGGCTCTTTAAAACACAAAACGAAAGTCTTTTTTTTTTCCTATGTAAATTCCTTTTGTTCAAACTTTTTTTAGGGAGAGAGAGAGAGTTTTAAAAATTTGCTAGACTAAACATGAATGAAATAAGTAATAAATAAGTAGAAAGAACAGAAGATATTCGCCTCAGTCATTCTGAAACGCCACAATTTACATAAAAGTTTGGTTTTCAAAACAAACAATGCAGCCAAATAAAGTTGTTTCTTGTCACTTACACTCCTAGCAAAACGTGACATTCAACATACTAAAATTACAAGGCTTGACATCGTGTCGAAAATTGCTGTCATAAATGCCAAATGCATTAAAAAAAAAGGTTCGTTGTAAATTACGATCATCCTTATTTTATTGAGATTTTAAATATTTTAGAAGCAAAGCAATATTGGCCGACTTAACACATAACATCTCATAACAAAATTCACACGAATGAAAGTTCATTTTTTGTAATATTCTTTGAAAAGAAACTGTTATGTAGTTCTAAAGCCTTTTACTCTAGAAATTATACCTTAAATCAATATATGACTCCATTGGTAAAATAGTGAAGGCATTTTAGTGCTTGAATACATTTAAAATAAACGCATTTTTTATTGTAGATTTATGTGTTTGTTAGATTTATTTTAGCTTGTTTGAAATATGTCCTCTTTTAATTTGGAATTGTATAAATATTTTTTGTGAATTATTTTAAATAAAAGACTGTACTGTGTGATGCATCATGATTTATTTTTAGAGCAGAATAAAAGTATATAAAAATTTTATTGTAATTATTATACAAGTAAAATCTTCTCCATATTTTTCAACATGGTGTTTTTATTCCCTGTCAAGGAAAATAGACAAAGAAAATGCCTAAAATTAAGTTCAGAATAGTACAGGATTTATCAGTTTCTGTCTGACACGGCTTCAAAAGAATCCATTTATAAAAACTTGCATTGATTTTTAATACCTCTGAATTACACAAATCAGATTCGCTAGAACTTAAGCTAATTTTAACACCAACTTGTGCCTCTCATCAATGCTTTAAAGAGAAAATTTTATTAATTTTTCGCAATAAAAATAAGAAAGAAAGAATTTTGTATATTGTCTTCCAAAACAGTACATAGAAATAATAGTATAGGTAGATTTAAAATATTTTTATTAGCCAAACTATTTACAGTTTTTTTTTAAACATAAATTTGTTAGATTTATGCACTGCCCTACCGATCAACCAAATGGGATGAAACTTGACCAGTTTATTGCTTCCACTTTCTCAAAGGTTATATTTTAAAATGGACAGTTGACGAACAGTAAATGACAAACAGGACGTATAATTCGGACTTAATCGCTCATATATCCAATAAAATAAAATTATTTTGATTCATGCCCATCTATGTGAGGGAAACGATAGCGAAAACATTTAGTGTGACTGCTCATTTTTCTTCTCATTGACGAATAGTCATTTACACAGGAGATTGTCATTCAACGTGGCAAAACATTTTGCTTCCGGCAAATCGTGCATATTATTTTGAGTTAATCTCGCACTCACACATACGAAATAGAATCATTGTTTTCGATGCCAATAAAAGTAAATTATATATATAATGAAACATTTTCTATTATTCAGTGAATTGATATACCATGTTTCGGTTATACATGTTAATTGTTTCGTCAAAAAATATGACATCAAATGTTCGTCACTTAATAGGTTTACTAGCGCAGTGCATAGAAGCAAGCTAGCTCGAGCTTCTGAATCTTAAAATCGATAGTCGGCAAGAATTGAAAGACATCTTTCATATGTTACCTGATCACGCTGTAATGACTCGATCCTGGTCGATCAAATAAATGGGTAGCGTTTAAACACAAAGGTTTATTTACAGCTTATATACAATATTTGAAAAACCAACTCGTCCTCATCTAGGTTATTACGCTGAGAAATATTTACATCTGGGATAACAGTTCCACGACTAATACAAGGGAACCTAACAGGCTATGGATTGTAACGTTTTGGCCGGGGCTACTGGTGAGTTGGGCCGTAAACAAAACCAGGACTTGGAGAAATAAAAATATATTTATTTCCAGCTATAATACATATATATTTCGCACAAATACACCTTCTTGATTAAATATGTTACGAACACAAAGGCAATTCAGTTCAGAGTTCCACTAGGAAAAGGTGCTGTGCCTCAAATAAGTAAGGTAGTCTCTCTCGTAGATGAAGACGGAGGGTTGAGTTCTTGAAACTCCCGCAAGATCTGGCCCGAGGTTCGGGATTCTCTGCTTGTTGATTAACCTGCTGGGGTTTGTAGAGCGTAAAGTGATGAACTGGCTGGAAGAGCAACTCAGGAGGCAGCTGTTCAACTGGTTGGAGGTATTCCCAAAGCTCGGATGAGCTTTCACACTTCAGACGAGACGCTGAAAGGTTCCGATGAACTCCACGTGGGCTCGGCTACAGGGTGAGGCGGCCTACGTACATTTCAAATTCTCTCCTGAGAATTTTCCACAGAATTCCAAGTTGAATCCTCCCTCCAATCACCAGCTGTTGCTTCGTCAGTCTCCTATCACTTGGCTCCCTACACCTGGCTCTCCTCCTTCGGCTCTCTCTGTCTCCCCTTTTTATCTCGGTCTCAAAAACCGGCCCTCGATGGCAAATGACCAATCAACATTATTCTCAACTTCTTTGATCATCTGACCCAAGTTATCTTTCCAATCACCAGAGAGGGGGAAACGGCGTCTAGCAAGGAGACGTCTTGTTTCCGTCTAGTCTTCAATCTTCACCTTCCACAAATTCCTCCGTTATCTATAGTTGCTTTCCCGTGGGAACGCAATTTGATACATTCCTCCTTATCTATCCGAAAACGTCACAGGATATCTCCGGTAGGTCCTTTCCGAAGCTCGAAGCTCCCCTCAAAAGAAAAATCTCTGTAGCCCTAGGAATCACGAGGTATCTCTCCAACTATTCAGCTCTTCAGCTCAGCTCAAAGCTCATTAGTTCAGCTCGCAGCTCATCAGTTTAGCTCACAGCCCTTCTCGTCTCGTCTAGTCTCTAGTCGAATCAGCTGGCCTCGTCAGATCAGCTCACCACTCCTCTCGTCCTTTCAAAACCTTCCATTTTAATTTCGATCAAACTCCACCTCTCGTTTTCGCATTGGTGCGCTGGAGATGTCGATAATTTAATAATTCTTCAGAAATATTCCTAGTGGTTAACAGTTAACCATGGGAATATTTTGGAATCATCCACCCTTTTATCTGACCAGCCACAATAGGAATATATTCACATCTGGAGGTTCCAGTACTTATTTCTTCAAAGGGCCGTAAAACGCATGTGTTTTTCATAATCGGAACTTATTCAAGTTCGGGTGGTCCCATAGGAGGATAGTTATATCTGGGGTTTTGACACGGTTCCCTTCTTCAAAGGGCCGTAAACCGCATGGGTGATCTATTATCTTGACTCTATTCAAGTTCAGAGGGCAACATCAAAGCTTGAGAATTTACAAAGGCGATCACAAAGGAAGGAATCGCCCCACAGCTGACCAGATGTAATAATGTTCAAATATTTGTCTCTTGGAAAGGGAGGGAAGTTTTACATTTTCTTTACAACGCTCATCCAAATGATGAGACCAATATGCGACAAAAAACGAGACAATTATTCTTAAATGAAAATCAATTAGTGAAAGAGTGCTTATTACTTGCATTTCCATTCAAAATTTTTTATTTCGATTCGAATGGCAATTCAAAAATAGATATGGAAGCACCCTTTTTCGATTGGGTTGTAGAATTCTGGAAAACAATTCAACTAAAAATTCGAGCACAGCATTGAGTTCAATTTCTTCAACGGTGGCAATCATCAGAGTCTTTTTCAATCGCGACTCACGTTATATGGAAAAGTGAAGAATAAATATATTTTTGTATAAATTTGTTGGTGTTTTTTTAAGCATTCACATGAAGGTAGCCTTATACTTAGGATTTATACCTTAGGATTTCATTATCAACATGTTGATAACATTTCATTACTGATGACAATTTAAACATGCCGCAACTTCTGGTTTCAATTTGAATTTCCTCTATTCTTCATCATGACAGACTCCTGAAATTGCAGCTGTTGTGTTTCTACCACTTATTCATCCGGATTTCATATTATGGATTCACACGCTCGAGTCCTTCTTCGAAATGGCCTTTCTGAAAGATTTCATCGAATCTGAAGTGAAATACAAGTGCGTCATTGCTCCTTCACCACCGGGCATAGTACTTGAATAAATCAAATTTAGAATGTGATTTTACTAGAAAAAAATGAAGTTTTTTTTGTCAAATTTTAGTTTTAATCGGTCAAAGGAAAAGCATTTAAAATGCATAATTGTTTTTTTTAATGCATTACAGAGCACAAAACACTCATGAGCGTGAATTTGAAAATTAAAATTTGTATGCACATCACTTTTACCATCTCACTGAAGGCTCACAGTTTATATAGTACTTTGGGTTAACTCCTTTAGTAAAGATTATACGAGAGAGCAAGCCGCCATTGATCACATACCAAAAGCTCATCATGCAATTACATATGAAATAAAAATGGGAGAAATCGGATTTTATCATAAATGAAAAACATAATCGTTTACAACTTAAAACTATATCTACAAATAGTAAGCTGACGGGATGAAAGAATCAATGACGGCAAAAAACACGTCCATCTTCGAATTCGGCCTTTTCAAATCAATTTTAATTATTAGGAAATATTGCACTGAAATCGTTGGTGCTGTATGGTAAGAGTTTTAAATTATCTGTACTAATAATAAATAAGAATATGTGTCTCTGTATGCTGGAATTGTACCAGCAAGATCATTTGACGAAGAACTACCAAATTCGGCACACATATACTTTGAAGGTAGGAATGTGTATTTCGGAGCAATTTTTTTGAAATTTTAATTATTTTATCTTATTAAAAAAGTTAAATTGAAGTTTGGCACTTTTCCTCCACAATTTCCAAAAGTATAATCACACAAAAATTAATATTATATCTTTCAAAATTTAAGAAATTAGTTCTTCAATGGCATCCATTTAATAGTCGTGAGAATTGGAGCAGAATTTCCACAATCTTCCAAAAAAAATATTTATTTCCCTAATTTCCAACAACAGATTACGTTGATGACCTGAAACTTAAGTTGATTTTATTATTTCATCTACTATCTCATTGGTGTTTTTTTTTTTTTTTTTTTTTTTCAATTTTAAAAGTTGAAGAGAAACTATTCTGCTTAAACTGTGAAACTGTTAGTCGTTAAAGATGTCATTGCTGTCCATTTGCCATTAACCTTTCTAATAGATTCCATTCCCATGAAATCATGTAAATATCCTATTCATTTATTTCATAAATTTCGTACCATAGTAACTTCTCTTGTCTAGTAAACTGCACAGATATTAATGGATAGCAAACATCTAAGTGATTCATCTGAAATTGAAAATAAACCAATGTTTCCAGCCAACTAATTAGTCCCCAAAGACGACCAGCAATAATCGCACTACAAATGCATATGACCGACCTTCATTAAATGCAGAATAAATAAATAAAAGTTGAATTACGATATCGCAACGTTTAGAAAATAAAATAAGCAGGTATGTACATTTTTAATAACTCTAAGATGTGGATGTTACAGAACTGTCTCCATTAGAAAAGATCGTGTACACAACAAACAGAACTTAAGTAAGACAATTAAAATAACGTTTATTTAATGTCAAATAATTTCGTAGAGTCATGTAGGTGAAGTTATATCCAATTGATTTATCTAAAATCAAATAACAAATATTCTCCACGAACCAGTTGGTGAAAAAAAGAAAGATGAAATTAAAACACTTCAGACTGATCTGTAAGCCATGCTTTTAATAGTACTAAGACGTCATGAGATATAATTCGGTTAGGACATGAATGAAAAGAAAAGTTATTAGGCGAGTAGAGTTACGCGACTTTGATTCCCATCATAATTCTATACTTAAAAATATTTGATTGGGGGAAATCATAACATTATGTTAAGCATAAGATATTTAATTGAACGTAAAATATATCAAACTTTCCAATAAACTAGCTGGTCGCCTAAGGCTACAATAGCCTCTTCATTAATAAAGTTGAAAGTTTTTGTCTTTATTGATGCTCTATAAGCCAGATCATTTGATCAAAGACCAACAATTTGCCACATATACCCCTTACCCCGTGCAATTGGGACGAGTCGGGAAATCAGTCCCAGCAGTAGACTCCGCGGCGAGTCCTTATGCCTAAGTTTTGAGCCGCAAATCCCGGTTATTTATTAGGGATAGAGGAACTGGTTGACAATTTCTTGTGGATAGTGGAGCTGACATTTAAATTATTCCCTGGATTAAAACAAAAGGTGAGTGCCAAGCCTCTAAATATAAATTGTATGCTGCAAATGGCACAGAAATTCCAACATTTGGTGTCAAAATGCTAACACTGAATCTAGGCCTAAGACGCCCATTTCAGTGGCCATTCCTCATTACCAAAGTTAACCGAGGAATCACTGGTGCTGATTTTCCTAAAAAGTTTCAATTGTTGATAGATTTACACAGTAAAAAATTAATAGATGGTGTAACAAACCTTTCAACAAATGGGGAAGTTGCTACCATTCAAGGAAATTTTGATCTCAGCACCGTCAACAGAACCTCAAAACATTTCAACCTGCTTAACTCATATCCTGATTTAACAAAGTCTAACTTAGTAAACAGAATTGTCAATCATGGAGTAGAGCACCACATCCTAACAACAGGCCAAACGGTTTATTCAAAGGCAAGACAACTATCAACCGATAAATTGAAGCTGTCAAAGCAGGACTTTCAGTTTAGGCTCGACAACGACATCATCAGACCCTCCAAATCTCAGTGGGTAAGTCCACTACACCTGGTAAACAAGAAGGATGGCACTTTAAGACCATGTGGTGACTATCGACGACTAAATGCATAGACAGTGCCAGATCGGTACCCAATTCCTAGAATTGAGGACTTCCACTACATTTTGAAAGACAAAATAATTTTTTTAAAAAAAGATTTAGTAAAAGCATACTATCAGATACCGATTGCTGAGGAAGACAAGGAAAAAAACTGCTATAACAACACCATTTGGCCTGTACGAATTTAATGTCATGAGTTTCGGACTGAGGAATGCCCCTTCAACCTTCCAACGCTTCATTACAGAGGTGCTATTTGGACTGGATTTTGTATTTCCCTATCTTGATGATGTTCTTGTTGCCTCATCCTCAGAAGAAGAACACAAGGAACAATTAAAAATGTTGTTTGAAAGATTCCAGCAATATGGACTATAATATTTCCAAATCAGTGATGCGAGCTGACCAAGTAGAATATTTGGGATATCTTATTACTGCAGAAGGTTATCGTCCATTGCCAGATAAAGTTGAAGTCATCACCAACTACAAACTACCATCAACTATTCGTGACCTTCGTACATTTCTTGGAATGATAAATTTCTATAGAAGGTACTTAAAGGAATTCAGCAAAGATCCAAGCACCTCTACGTGAATTGCTTAAAGGAGCGAAAAAGAAGGACCACAGAAAAGTGCCTTGGACTGATGACACCATAAGAAGCTTCGAAAAATGCAAAAGTGTTCTTGAAGAAGCTACTCTTTTAACGTTTCCAAAATCTGGACTACCTTTATACCTTTTAATAGAATTAGCGAGTTGAATAAAATATCCAGTCGATGCTGAAGTCTTGATTATTTATTTCTAAATCATGCAACCTCTAGAAAGAATAATTATTTAAACCGAGTGCGAATAATTTACCGTCCCCTAATATTTCTGTTTAGAAAACATTTAGAAAACATTTCATATCAAAATGCATTTCACATCATTTTAAAATTTAAAAAATCACCTTTTGTAATTTTTTGAGAAATTTTGACTATTATTATTATTATTATTTTAGTTTTTGCCTGATTTCTAATAACTGATTTCATTTTTCCTCTGAAGTTCAAACTGTTTTCTCTGTTTCAACGAATACCTAATCGTGGAACTTTCTTCCATTTTTCACAGCTGTGGCGCTAGCTTCATAAGCCAGATAACATCTACAATACTCAAGTAGTTAGTCAAGTAGTAGTTACTCGGCAACTGGCCCTAGTTTCGCGAGTTAGTACATCGACATCCGATTGCCACATAGATGACCTTGACAATACAACACCGTGGTGCCATCTACCTTCGGCAAAAGTCATTAGACTCACTTGACTTAGTTACTAAGACAAAGCCATCAGACTCACTTGACACTGCAACCAAACAAAGCCGTCAGACACACTTGACGCAGAAACTCACATATTTGCCTATCAACGGACTCACACGCTCACCATAACGCTTGGCACTTTAAAATCGTTTATCCCTCAGACCGACTCACTGGTGGGGGAGTACTGTGATGCCATCTTCATAAGCCAGATAACATCTACGGTACACAAGTATACTTCTGTATTGTTGTTATCTTACCACAGCGTCGCAGGTTCGTATCAAGGCCTTCAATTATCACGCCGTAAAGAAACATTTTGTTTAATATATATGTGTTAATTTACGAAAGGAACGAAAAAATTAAAGCCACAATACCGTGAAATTTAGAAAATGCATGACAGGACATTTAAGTTTTTAATAAGGCTATAATATCATGGGATTGATCGTCAATAAGCCAAGTTACAACGGCCTAAGGCATTTACATATATGATCACAAATCTCCAACAGACTCATTATTGGAACTACTCCGCTTGTGGATCTGGACACCGTCTGGAGTTTCCTTGAAATTGCCGATAAACCGAACAGACATGGAAAGAAGGTTAAGTGTGCGCGTCCCCAGAAGCTCTCAGATCGTTGAAACGGAGCTTTAGAAAGATTTATTCATAAATTGAAAGGATCGTTTGTTAGACAGTTAAAATATCTTGGCTTTAAAGCCTGGTAATTTTCCAGAAAAATGAAGTTATATTTATACTATTTATCTGCAATCAATTAAAGCTTCCCAGCTATATTGCTGGTAGTCAATATCAATATTGCTGGTAGTCAAAAGCGACTAGTTTTAAATGTTTAAATAATTAAACAGTTTGCTGAAAATGTTACACAGAAATAATTAAAAACCAAAATTACTTTGAGAAAATAGTGAAAACGCAAAGATTTATACGGAGCGCCATCTCTTAGAGAAAGTGGCTTCACCCATATAGATCTCCAAAGTCATTGCTATTTATTTTGAGGATTATCAAATGAAGTTTCATATGAATCAATAAATTATTATAAATATTGTTAAAAATAAAAATTACATTTTTTTTCGTAATTGAATAGGGCAAAATTGATTTTCAATCACGGAAATTTGTCACGTGATTCAATGTTTGGCAACACCATCTCTGATTACCAATATCAACAAAAGTGTTTACACTTAACATCTGATAGCACATGAAAAGGAAAAAAGTCTTTGTTGCTATGCATCCCATACTTTTAACATTTAAATCGCGATAGTTTCTGTATCTCTGGAATTGTCCAAACTGTTATTGCAGTGGAATTTTTTTTTAAAAAAAATACTTATTAAAATGTTCCTGAAAAATTTATCATCGACTCTTAAACAGATTTCAAGTCGTTCTTGTAAATTTCAGCCTGCTGCAACATCGATGATAACTTGTAAAAGTTACAAATATAAATATTCAACAACAGTTAGAAGAAATTTTAATAAATTGTCTGAGAAAGACATTGATTTTTTTCAATCTTTATTAGAACCTACCAGAATCATCCAGCACAGTGATGATTTGGTCTGGTACAATACCGACTGGTTAAAAAGCCACAAAGGTAAAAAAAAAAAAGTCATCCTTAAAAGATGATTAATGCAGGACATAATTTATTTTTGAAATTTTATTATAATGCACAATTGAATGTTTTCTGCGTACAGTAAAAGCATACACATTTTTTTAAAAAAAGAAATATATTATTCAGAAAATTATTATGTTTGACTCATTGTAGCATAGAGCAACGTTAAATGCCGTTGTCAGTATGAAGCATTTAAATCTTATGCAGACTATAGTATTGTTGCATATTCTCATTACAAATAAATATAAACTAAAAAAATAGAAAAGTGACTCTCAAGATACCCATGGTACCGAATTTAAGAGTAATTTTTTGTGTAACTGGGGGGCTTAGTAAAATTTTTCATGTTTCTTTACCTATTTTTCTTCCTATTAGCAGATATTTTTCCAGTTTCTTTTTCTCTTTCTCTTATGATGATTATTGTTTTCTCGAAAACATATTGATATTAAGGATCTAATTCAGCATTAGAAATGCTAATTGAAAAATCCATCTTTGCAGATCTAAATGTCTTGAAATTTATATTCATCCTCCCATATCCTAAGAAAGAAGAAAGGGTATTTTAATATTAGCCACACAATATTATCAAACTTTAGATTTTATCGCATAGCATTCGGTAATATAATCAATAAACTAGCATGACATCTTTGGTAATTAATCGCTGATATGTAGTTAATGCATAAGTATCATATCTGTAATTCTCAGAAATTCAATCTTTTCTAAATGCAAATCAAACTTACCATTTATATCCTCCCCAAAGCAATTTTTTTAACAAAATTATTTGAAAATATTTGTATGCTAGATTAATATTCTGAATTATTTTAAAGTTAAATCAAAATTATACAGAGATAAAGTTATCAGGGTTGTCGATATGGAATCCTAATTATTGTTTAGTTTAAATTTATCTGTATGCATTTAATTTTATTAAAAAATTTCTTTTTGTTTATCTTGCTTTGAAATGTATTGAATATTTTGTTTAAATTTTAATGATACAATTTATAATAAGAAAAATGGCATATATTTCTATAAATGTTATTAGCATACAATACATTCTTTTAATCTTATATTATTTATTTTGTCTTATTATGTAGTGAAATATTTAAAATCTAATTATAATACATTAGAAACAAAATAAAAATAGCTGCCATGACTGAAATTCTTTACCATTTTCAAAAAGATTGTCCATTTGTAAGATATATGTTAAATGTTGCATCTAAGTTGTCAGTACTTTTCTAAAACCAATGTCCCAGTGTTAAATCTAGCAAATTACATTACATATATATTAAATCTAATCCCTTGACATTAACAATGAGTATTGTTGTTGTTGCCATCACTTAAGCTGAGTGGTAATTGAAGTTTTGCTAATTTAAAAGTACTGAGATTCATTTCATAGAATACGAAATTCCTGTGCCATTTATAGGCAATTTATTAATTATATAAAAAAGTTTCATTTTTTTCAAAGAGAAATACTTTATTAAAGCTTTTAAAGTCACTAAACTATTCTCGTTATTGAAAGATATCTTTTAAAATTTTAATGTAAATGCTAATTTTGACATACTAAAAGCATTCCTTACTAAGCATTAATAATATATTATAAATCAGAAGTCTTTAAATAAGTATTGTAAAAAAATTTCAAATTATATAATTACACATTTAAAGATTTATGTAAAGGAATGTTTAAGAATGTTAAAAAATTTACCAGATTATATTGAATAAAATGTCATATAATTGCTTTAATTAAATATTTATGATGCAATTGGAAAATTATTTTTCTGACGTTCACAGGAACAAGTTCCCTGGCTCTCCGTCCCAAAACTACTGAGGAAGTCTCTGAAATACTGGCATATTGCAGTAAGAATAAACTTGCTGTATGCCCACAAGGTGGTAATACCGGATTGGTTGGAGGAAGTATACCAATATTTGATGAAATTGTTGTATCTATGAGTTTGATGAATAATATTTTACACTTTGATGATAGTACAGGTAAAAGCAAAAGAATTTTTTCTTTTATTGAACTTTTATAAATTTAAAATTGCAATATCTAACAGAAATGCTAATACATGCAATTCTTCTTAATTTTTGATAAATAAATAGTGTGTCTTATTTGTTATTAGACGGAGCAATAGCATAGCATGGATAAGTGTCCTAGATACTGTAATATTTTGCCTTTTTCAACATATTTAACTTAGAAATAAAATAAACTAACATTTTACCTTCAAAACTATCAGTAGGATTGATATCCTTGTCCTCATTAATTAATTAATGTTGTAAAATAACTGTAGAAATATACTGAATAAGTAATCTGAAATGAAATATGACTCAAATTCTTAAGAATTAGTAAATTTACATCTGTAAGGCATATATATCATAAGATTTCCAGTAGGTAGTGTGTTATTTTCTAGAACCTTGCTATGTATGTATTAACTCATATTATTTTCTACTGTTTATATATATATGTGTGTGTGTGTATATATATAGAGAGAGAGAAAGAGAACAAGATTTTTTTTTTCAATAAATATTGCCATTAGATATATACTTCTAATTTCAATATTTCATTGAATAAATTTTCAGTGTATAAAAATGCCTTGGTTTCTGTAGAATTTCATAATAAAATTATAAAAATTAAATTTTTATATAATCCTAATATTGAAATTATTAGCTAGTTTCCTATAAGCAGAACATTTGTGCTTTTATCTGGAAAATATACTGAGATAAAAGGTAAGTTTGCTGATCTGAACAATTGTTTCGTTTAAAGGAAATGTTTATTATGCTTCAGAGATATTCATCCTATTACATTAGGTTTTAAAAATGCGGAATTAGAAAATAATGCATTTATTAATTCTTATTGAATTTGAAGCAGTCGAAATTTATTCAGAATATGCACTTTCAATTCCGATACAAAATTCTTATTTTTAACAATTCTTATGCATTTATAATTTGGTTTAACACTTGTGGCATCTAGAGAAATATCTTAAATTTGTAAGCAAAGTTATATTTCATCTACATATTAATACTCCAAAAATAAGCAACTTCCTAAAAGCATCAAGACATCAAATTAGTTGATCAAAGAGGAAATTAAACAGGTCTTTGTAAACTAATTTATCTGCCAAGGAGCTCTGCATTCAACTATTGTTTTACAGCTGACATGGGGTAAGGAGGGGCACCATCTAACTGCAATCTATCTTCTGGGTGTAATGCCAAATGCAGTTTAGTTCAACATAATACAATTATAAATTTACTGAATATAGACTACCTTTCAACATACTGTTGTATAGAATAAGAATGTTCAGTTATGAAAAAAAAAAAAAAAAAAAACATAGAGCCATCCAGCTTTATTTTGGCATTATTCATCATACAATTATATGAAGGAGAAAAAAAAAAACATTTGAAAGAAATTAGCATACCTTTCAAAATGTTTGAATTAATTTTCCTAAGGAATCATCTTAATTAAAATAAGAAAAAAAATTTCCATTGGCAGTACATATTTTTCTTCTATAATTTTAAAACTGCACTGAAAGTGCCACTCTAAAATCAAATTTCATTAATCCAGCTGTCATTTCAAAATTATAAGCTAATAAAATTTTAAACTTTCATTCACTTGTAAAATATTAGTCTAATTATTAAACTGAACTTTTTTAAATTTTAAAATATGAAGTATTTTGCAAATTTTTCATACACATTTATCACCAAAAAATAATATTCAGTATATAAAAAAATTCCTAAATTAAACTAAAAGTTTTTTTTTCATGGTGACATTTTTAAATTTAGGCTTAAGAGTGCCGTATACACGCCACCTACAATTTTCAAACGTAATGTTATCCTATGGGAAAATATTGTCCCGTGTTTTGTTTGTTATTACGGTGTCTTTATTATGAAGTCATTCTGCCATCGCAAGAGGGAATAAAAACACAGGTTTCTCCCGAAGGAATTTTTTTTTCGTGCGTGTCAAAATATTTTTAAATATTTAATAAAAATTGAAAAATGTCAAGGGCGCCATTTAAACGATTTTTTTTAAAAATCTGTCATAAATAAAATTAAACTAGCAACTGAAATACATTCGTTTTGGTACCTTCTTTCCGATACATATAATTTTTTAGAAAAAAGAAATTAGGAGAATGTGTAAAAACAGCATTTTATACTTAAACTTGGAAGAATAATTTGAACTCCCCCCTAAAGTTCCTTTAACTCCTCCCTTTCGCGGAGGAATACACACTAAACCCTCCTTTTACCACGTGATGGATTGTTACTTTTATTATCTGGACTTCACCCCGTCTTCAAATTTCCCCCTCAGTATAATTGTCTTTCTGCTTTTTGTTTAGTTTTATTTTGTTTATCATCACAGCTGTGGCCATCTGCCCCTTCGCAATCTACACTTGTTTCAGCGAATACTACCGCAACCCTGAAAAAAAAAATTAGTAAACTTTTGTAAAAGAATTTGAATTTTGCATATTTAGCTAATAGGTGGTGATAGAATTTCAGAAGTAAAATGCACAGCAAATATTACTCCGGATGAAGTAATAAAAGTTTTTTAAAAAATTTATTTTGGGAAATTAAGCAAAGATGAAAAATTACCATAAATAAAAATCATAAATATTATTTTCAAGGACAGGTCCAGCTGCATATAACAGACACACACACAAAAAAAACTTTTATTTTCAAAGTGGACGGCAGAAAACAGAAAAAATTATTCATAAATCCAAAATTTTGGCAAAGAAAAAAAAAATTAAGATTCTTTTAATTTAACTGTTTATTGCCGAAATTCGTTGATCTCAGATATCTCGAATGAATGAAAATTCGGATCCTTTTGCTATTATAGAGGATCAAAAGAAAAAAAATTAATGGAAAAAAAAGAAAAAGCAAAATGTTTTCGAAGCTTTTCCCCCTCTGGATATTTTTATAACTGTACTTTATATGCAATTCATAAATCAATGCTATTTTGTCTGCATTTTTTTTTTGTAAAATTTTTAATTATTTGATCTTGTGTTTATGATATTTTGTACATACATTTATCTTATTCATATATCTTGCAATAAATAATGGTTAATTTTATTATCAATTGAAAAATAAGGTTGCTTTTATCAGAAAAAACAATTAGCGGTAATAATTCATTTAAAGAAAGTAAGATATAAGAACATTTTTATATTTTTTTATTATTTACTAATACTTGAATATTCTCAAGTTTCTGAATGAGTTTTCTTCAAAATCGCTGATATCTACAGTCATCAAAGAGTAAAAAATGTATATATGTGTATATATACATTTTTTACACATATATACATATGTGTACATATTTTACACATATTCAATAAGCAATATCTTTATTAAAAAGTAACCTTTGACGATCAGCTGGTTCAATAGTAGAAAAGATATCAAAAACTTTACATATTTTATATAACTTGGTTTCTAAACAGCTTTTTTTGAAAAATATTTAGCTATCAAATCTTCAGTTTTTGATAGCTATATAATTGTGTCATATTATTATGTAGGCCTTAAACAGTTCTGTTCATTATATTACTTATTTCTTACTAATTTTCTGTCAAAGTGCTTAAAATTACACGATAAATTAGAGTGGAGATGTTAAATTGTAATTAATATAAACGTATTTTCTTGAAACCAAGTACATCTTTTTTTTAAATATGAAAATTGAAAGCAAAGTCGTTCAGTATTGAAATTGTATTTACGTTGCAGAATAATTATTATCATGTCAGAACATATTTTGGGAATGAGGTTTTCTGGTGTCAACAAAAATCCATAGGTGAAAAATAAACATTTTAAATTTTATTATCCGCACGAGCATCTCAAAAAATCAGCTTTTAATAATGCGTTTCCATAGCATTTACAAAAGCTCTGATTTAAATAAATAAATTAATGACTACAGCCAATAAAACCCAGAATAACGTTATTTTGAGCTCGTGATTATATGAAATGTAATGAATAGGTAATGTGATATTTTTTAAAACAATAAAAGCGAGAAAAAGTTCTTTTGGATCGTTTGCAATGCTAAAGTGACTCATTCAATGAAACCAATAAAATTAATAAAATATAATTTAACTCGCACGAGCACGTGATGCTTGGCCGTTCAAGAATTGATGTTCTGACACGATACATTGAAATATGCATAGCAGATTTCATTTAAATCTTTTTTTAATTTTTATAACATCTTAAAGAATTATTCAACAGAAATTTCACTGATTTTATATGACTTCAGTCAATAAATGTTCTTATAAAAAATTATGAAATTTACATTTTACACAGTCCTTTTGTCCTAAGGAATCATATTCTGAAAAATTTCATACTTCGAGTTTTAAATAAATAAACTTTCTGTCTTCTGTTATAAAATCTGTTAGTTTTTACATGTCAATATTTGAAGAAACAGTATTTTCATAATCATAGCCCAATCACTGTCGACAAATCCTGGTAGCGTATCTTTTTTTGAGACCGCTTATGAAGTGGTCTAAAATCGTCAGCTTTCACAGAAGAACGATATTCAAATTTCATAAATTATTCATTTTTAGTGAATGATTTAGTTGATTGGAAATTAAAATTTTTTCTTTAAAATATTGTTGTCTCAAGAAAACTTTGGTATCATTAAAAAGATAGTTTTTTTTTTAAATCTTTATCGTGACGCAAAAATCTATTTTGTGCTCTTATAGTTTCGGAAGTTATAGCGTTGTAAATTTTATAAATTTTTAAAATCTTGTTATTTTTTAATGTAATGAATTATTGGATGTATAAGGCTCAATATTAGTAAAATTAATTATTATTTGATTAGAATATTATCTGTACAGCGTATAAATAATACTGAATGTGAAAGTTTTTGTATAAGTTGAAGTTTAAACACTTTCGTTTTTCAAGTTCCTATTTCAATTGAGAATATTGAACACTAGCCGCCTTTGGCGACCAGTCGGTTCGTCAATTAAAATGCCGACTAAAGGGTTAAATAAATTTTTTTTATATAACTTGGTCTCATAATAAGTTTTTCAGCAAAATATTTTTCAGCTTCAAATTTCGATTACCATATAATTCACTTATACTATTGTGTAGGCCTTAAGCAGTCTTATCTTTGAACATTACATTTCTCACTGATTTTCTATCATTGCACGTAAAATTCAGTTTTAAATTAAAGTGGAAATGATGGAAAGAATTATTCAGCAAACATTTCATAGGTTAATTGAAACATTCAGTTCTTAATTTTATTTTTAGTTGTATATAAGTGTTCTCAATAATAACATTTTTTAAAGTTTATAAATATATATCAAAAAATTATGGTTTAAATTCCTTTGGTATTATAGATTCAAATTTGCAAAATATTCTTAATATTTCGACTTTTAAATAAATAAATATTTCTATCTTTGTCAAATCTGGCTGATTTATTCAGTTCTGAATATTGCAAGTTTAGAAAATCATCATTTTCATAATCTAGACCAATTATTCTAGAGTAACCCTGATTGGCTTCTTTGATATCTTCATACAGTGAACTAAAATTGCCAGTTTTTATCGAATAGTTATATTGAAATTTTTATAGATCGATCAGCTTTGATGATTGATTTAGTTGACTGGAGTACCACTTTTTTATTTTACGGATTTATTGTCTCAAGAATATCTTGTTAAATATGATTCACAGAGCAGATGATGTGTGTAAAAATTCGAAAGTCGTCATTCATCACCATTTTTTCCCTCAATCTACTAAATATATATTTTACTTAGACCATTTGTTAAGAGATTTATATCTCTCCCCAAAAAATTAACAAATTAGATGTTGAGCTCCGATTACAGAAGATGCCTTGTAGATGTTAAGCCGTATTTGCCTTAAATAAAACTGTTTAATTGGATTAGTAATATATGTATAATAAAATATCATAGAAAACGTTTCCATCCATTTATTTTCCAAAAATATCATGCTTCATATATGTTTCATTTTATACAATAATGTGTCGAAAATGGCATTTTTATATGTTTAATTTGGAATGATAGTTGATTTATTTTTTCTCATTTGAGAACATGATATTGTTTTGGTTTGAAAGTTTTGATTCTCCAAAATATGAGGGCAAAAAATAGTTTTATATGCTTTTACAAATTTTGCATTGTTAATTATTACGTTTGCTTGTTTGGAAGAAGATGCGTTTTCAAATAGCTGACCTGCTTTTACCAGTATAGCTTTAATATTACGTTACTTTGTTGAAAGTAGATGCGTTTTTATTTCGCATGATTCATTAAAATGCGGAGATAAATTACAATCACGAAGGCGAATTCTTTGATTGACACAAAATATCTTCTTCACATAAATAAAAGTAACAATTCAAAACATGTCTTATAGTTTAAAAATTTTTTTTAAAAAAAGAATGCAAAAATATTTTACTACTACTGATTAGCAATTGCTTTTTGTTCGTCGTTTCTTTGAAATGACGTCATTTTCAAAGTTCGTTAAAGGTTTCTTGCTTTTAAATAATTAATCTCGCTCTCAGAAGATTATCGTTTGGTGCTTTTCTAAAAATTCTTTTTCAATTTTAACTGTCGCACTTTTGTAATATATTTTTACTTTGTACTTTTATTTATATTTATTCTTTAATGGAATTAATAATTTTGATATTGCAAACGACCAAGAAAAATTTTCTCTTGCATTTATTGTTTAAAAAATATCACATTTCCTATTTATTTCATTTCATTTAATCACGTGATGAAAATTATATTTTTCTGTTTTATTTTTCGTAGTAATTAACTTTTTTTTAAATCAGAACTTCTGAAAATGTGATGGTATTATTTTATTAAAAGCTGATTTTTTTCAGATCCTCGTGAAGATAAAATTTTATTTTCATTTTATGCGAAATAAATTGTTGAAAAATACTATTAAATTAAATGTTTAAAAATTCATTAAAAATAGAGTTTTAATTCGTGGGTCACAACATTAGTATCATTGAAAAGCTAATTTTCTGAGCTTTAATGTGATGCAAAAATCAATTTTGTGCTATAATATTTTCGGAAGTTATAGCGAAAAAACTTCAAAATTTGGCTTATTTTTTAATTAATTAAAATTTTAATTAAAAATTCAAAAAAGGGCTCCGAGGTGCACATTCCCGGCACCCAAGGTATACATACACCAAATTTGGTAGCTGTAGGTCGAACGGTCTGGCCTGTACATCGCCAACACACACATTGTGCTTTATTATAAGTAAAGATTAAAAGAGATGCATTGCACAAAATGTTGAATGGTATACGGTTTTTAGAAAAAGTAAATGTTAAATGTCTCATAGAATTTGAAGTTAAATATACTCGTGTGTGTGTGTGTGTAAGCAATCAAGAACAAGTTAAGTAAATTTTAGCAACCATAAATCTGAATTATAAAAATTAACTAAAACTAAGTTAGTCACTGCTTTTATGACAACGTTTTCTTATATGACAAAACATAATACTTTTTAATGTGTAAGCATTTGTGTAACAATATAATTTACAGCTATTTGTTTATCAATTCCTGGTGACATAGGAGTAATCATAATTTCTATTTCGTACGAAGCAATATTCCTACCAAATTATTTAATTGAATCTCGCACAACTTTTTAAAAACCTTTAGTTACAAATACAAATAAACAAAACTGCTGACAAGCTTTCAGAAATGCGAAACAGTCTTGACTCATAATGAATGTTAGAGAGAGAAAGCTTTGCAGTTATTTACTCTTTTTTTTCTGTTTCTTTGTGTTTAATGTTAGTGACCATATTATATTGAAACAAATTCTTTAGAAATTAGATTCATTTTTTAAAAAAATGTCTAATTTCTTTTTATTGTTTCCATATTATTTTTTATTTATAAGTAAAAAAAATATTAGACGATTTTTCAGTCTCAAATATTTCCAGATTCTGATTCAAAATATATCAAGAAATCCTGGCTAAGCAGATGAATGGTTGTACTTTCAAAATCCAATAAATAATTAAAACAAAATAAATTTAGAAATTATCACACAATTAATGGTTTAAAAATTTTCAAAACCAGGAGGCATTCAATCCAATATGTGCATTTTACAATTTAATTCATTATTTTTCCTTCCAATTTATGTAAATTGTATTAAGTTGGTTATATCCCACGTTTAGGAAAGCTGAGGAATAGAATTCATCCTAACATTATTTCCGAATTAAATATATTTATCTTTTATTTTTAATTTGGTACAAATGTGCCATTTAATTAAAATTTAGGATATTGTCTTTTTTGCGAAAATCAGGCAGAAATCTGGAGCATCCCAGCTACACAGAAACAAGGCAATGTTGCACAAGTTGAAAAATACAACTTAATTTTTTTTTCATTTCCTTTCTCATTTAAGACAATTCAATATATATTTTAAATAAATAATTTATTTAAAAAATTAAAAAAGGAACATTTTATTAAAATTCACTGTTAGTAATAAAACTATTGAGATAAAGGATTGAACCTATTCTTCGGAAATGAGTCCGAAGTCTTACATTTTCATATACAAGTAGATCTTGCCCATCCTGCTGGATTGAAAAATTAATAAACGTAATTATTGTTAAAAATAAAGTCGTGTCAAATAAAATTCTATAACTATTAAATTATTTAATTACTCCTTCTTAATTACAGGATTCTACGATATTAACAGAATTATGAAAAGTAATTAAATGCCTCAAACTCGAAGTGCTTCACTAATTAATCAGTGATGAATTCTAAATTCTAAGAGCCCTTCTAACATTCCCGCTGCCCTCAGTACGATTTTCTGTGCAAGCAGAGAAAATCTAAAATATCTAGCTCAAAGAGTAACTTTTCCAAACTAGTTTGGAGTGAGGGAGAGGAAAGCGTGTCGGTTTCCGAGAAGCCTCCACAATGAGAAAGGGCAAGTTTTATTGGGGGTGGGTCAAATGACCTTCTGAATATAGCA
>JAOUZG010050521.1:1403746-1433613 GCA_026289955.1 Argiope argentata | reverse complement strand
TATATATATATATATATATATATATATATATATATATATATATAAATTTTTCTATTACTCTAAAGCAAAACCTTCACAAATATCAAAATGTCTAATCAAATGCTTTTACCATATTATTGTAATGTGAGAATATATTAAGAAAAAACAACATAAGTGATTAATATCTCTCTATGTGTGTAAAGTTTAGTTTTATTTCCTAATAAATATTTTGTGGAATTGTAACAATTTAATTTTTTAAACAGGCTGATTGAATTATTTCCTTACATAATTACTATATACCGAGCTCCGTATTTTGAAGCGAGAATAAAAGCCATTTATTATCAATTTTTTCTTACAAAAGTCTTCATTTTCATAAAATTAAGGTCCTTTAATTGTTATTATTATAATTGGCCATTACTGAGAAAATAATGGATTTCTTTTTTTATTATTTTCAAAAATTCCATATGGAAAGAAAATGATTTGAAGAAATGGAAAATAATGGAAAGAAACTCATTGATAGATGGCTGTAAAATAATAATGGATTTTTTCCCCTACCTAATATTTAATCATAAATAAAATAATATAGTTCCAGCATCAAAACATCATTTAATGAAATATTTAGTATTACTAACTTTTTATAATATTTATTATCTGTGCATGAGGAAACAAAGAATTTCAAATAATTTTATTGATTAATTTGATTAGCATTTTAATTCTCCTCTATTTTCATCAGAAAAAAATTATGCATTTTTTTACATCATATTATAAGCTAATTATATCATTTTTTTCACTGCTAAAATAATGAATTCAATTTTTTAATTAAAACATGTCATATACATTCATAACTTCATTTTATTTTTAGTGTAAGATTGGACTTTTGTGTTACAAAATTTTATTGAGGACCTGAAGTAAAAGCTTCTTAAAATATACTACTGCTTTTGTTCCTTTTTCTGTCATATTTTTCAAATTGCTACCAATGTTATTTATTAATTTTTTAAACTTCAAACTGAATTATTGAATTCTTTATAGGCATTCTGAAGTGTCAATCAGGATGTATTTTGGAAAATTTAGAAAATCTTGTGAATGACAAAGGGTATACAGTTCCTGTAGATTTAGGTGCAAAAGGGTCTTGTCAAATTGGAGGGAATATTTCTACAAATGCTGGAGGCTTAAGATTTGTACGTTATGGATCATTGCATGGTAATGTCATCGGTCTTAAAGCGGTAAGTAGAATATTGAATTTTTGGAATAACTACACCATACTATTATTTATTTACCGATTAAATATTATTCATTATTTTTTATTTCATTAAAATGTTTTATCTGGCCAGATTGGGTGATGATAGCACTGAGCTCTATTTAACCAGTAATATTTCCATATTTGTAAATTATTCTTAAATCTACTGAAATCTTGTAATTTGTGTTATATGTTTATAATCCGTGTGATTAGGAGAAAAGAATTCATTTACATTTTTAAACAGTGAAAAAAAGAAGAAAAAAAGTTCCCCTGTTCTTTGATGAAGTTAGTTACATAGCTTATTATATTTTCAAATTCTTTCTGTATAAAGTCGTATTATTGCTACAATTAGTTGTAGTTTACAATGCTTTGATTTCATAGCTCAATTAACACTTCTAATTCAACAAGTCTTTTGCTTACTTTCTTTTCTTTTCTTTCTTTTTTTTCAAGTATTTTTATCATGTGAGAATATGATGTTGTTTTGGTTTTGTGGTGTATCTGAAAAAACGTAAGCAAGAAATATTCATTTTATCTTTGGTAGATAGGGAGTCACCTGACCCCTATCTACCAAACATGACATTTGAGGTTTGTTTTGCCAGTATTGTTTGAAATAATTAATCAAAATTACTATTAATTGTTTTTAGTTTGTCATTTTTATGAAATGACATCATCTTCCAGTTTGTTTATGATTTCTTACTTTTAAATAATTGATCTCACTCTCAGAAAATTATTGTTTTAATTGTTTTTTCTTCTTTTTTTGGAGAAATTTTCTTTTAGTTTTAACTACAGCAATTTTGCAAAACGCAACTTATATTTATTCTTTTATGATATTATAAGTGCATTCTTATTAATTGTTTTTCTCAAAATACTGAGAGTATAATTTTAATATCAATCTTCATTACCCTCATTTAATTTTACTACATATACAATAGCTTCCAGTTATAATGAACTTTTCATTGAAATTTTTGATTTTTTAAAAATCTTGAATTGATAGAGCTCCAAAACTTTGTTTGTCAGCTTGAAAAGTTGAAAATGAAAGTTTAAAACAATTATCATTAGAGAGAGAATGAGAGAGAGAGAGAAATCTCGTAATTTTTTCTAACCAATTGAAACTGGCTAGTAACGTAAATTAATTAAGACAAATAATCACTTTAAAAAAATAATCTGACATGATAACTTGAAGTTTGCAACCGTAGATTTCATTTCCTTTTTATTTTATTTCCCAGTGGAAGTCTCAAATTATTGAAGTAGTGTTTCTAACTTATTATATCTCTTCTTTATCCACTTACATCTGCTTGTGCTTATGAATAATTAGAACTTCTAACAAAATAGAAGAAAGAAATTTTCAGTGAAACTTTTTAAATAAAAAGTTTTTTTCTTCTTTATCCATGAATAAAAAATTATTTGTTGTCAAAAAAATTATTTGTATAATGAAGTCATAATATTATTTTGTGGCATTTTTGTAATATTTCTGAATTATTTTTAGTTTATATCATTATAGGTGCTGCCAAGTGGTGAAATTCTAGATTGTATGAATACTATGAGGAAGAACAATACAGGATATGACCTTAAACATTTGTTTATTGGTTCAGAAGGCACTCTAGGAATCATTACTGAAGCAGCTATTCTTTGCTATCCTAAGAGCAGTGAAACAGCAGTGGCATTTCTTGGTACTGATTGAAAATGTCCATTTTTGTCCTGAAACTTCTTTAGTTTTAACGGGTATTGTATAATGTAAATCCATATTTGAATTTGTGTTTGACTTAATTTTCTATTATTTGTACAGTTAAACTAAATTCAAAATCAAAAAATCATCCAAGGGAGATTTTGTACATTCTGCTTCAAATTAAAATCATAATATTTTATTACAGCAATTTTAATATCTAAAAGTTAAATTTTCTCTTGTGTTTAAAAAAAGTATAATGAAGTCATTATGTTGGAGGCAGTCAATAGTAATAGCTGTGTAAGAGTACGGTTATTGTATTTCAGTAAGAACTTACAAAGAACATAATATATTGAATGGTTTTATTTTTTTCATTTTATCATATTTCATACCTTGAAAATAATTTTTTGTGAATCTTGGATTTTAACTTTGTACTTTCAAATTACTTATAGTTTATTCAGTAATTCATTGGAAAATGGCTTTAAAGGTGAAAATTTGCCAATAGCATCCACAAGACATGATGTTGTGCAGTTCTTTAGTTAAATTTTTTTCTTTGCTATTTTCATAAGGAAACTTTTCTTCCTTGAATTATTGATTTTTCATTTTTTAAAAATATTTATCTATGAATTAACATAGTTAATTATTTTATATGGTATTTTTACTTTTTTTAAATTTTATAATGCAAAATGCTAATAAGTTTACACAATGAGCATAAATATTTTTTTTCCTTAAAGCATTTTTTTCAAAAGGAATATATATGTATATATATAACAGCATGACACATTCACACATCTCACAGATAGAATGGATGAAGAACAACCTTGTTGGTACCGGGACTCGAACCCAGGATGCCTAGATCATGGTGAAGACAAGCTACCCTTTCGTCAGGACGTTGCCATATATATATTCAAAGAATTAAATACCATGGAATTTTTTGTTGTCCTTTAAAAATTTTAAATAATGTATGATACAGTATTATTCTGTAATTTGTTCTGTTCTGTCAGGTTGTAATCTATATCTATTCTATTTTGTGAACAAGTTTATTTTATAATTATTATGCAGGTTTGCCATGTAATTCTGGAAAAAAAAATCCCTATTGGTATATACATTGTAAGAGGAAACATATGAACAGCATTCATGTACTTTAATCTGGTATGAAATAACAATACCTGCTTAGACTTATCATAGGCAAAAGTAAGAGGATGTATACAACAATTTACCCTTAATTGAAATAATAATATATAAATATATTTCATAAGTTTCATTTTATATTTTCTTATTGAAAAAAAAACTTTTTTTTGTCAAGAATATATTGACATGTTAAATGAAACAAATATATTTATCACTTACCTATTGCTCTTGAATTTAAAGTCACACAAAATTAAGGGTTTGTGTGAAATGAAGCACAAATTAGCATTCATGATACAAACCCTTCATTGATTGCTTAACAAGAGAAAACATCGTGAGGCGTTTTTATTTATTTATTGTATATTTGTACATCAGCTTCTGCATATTTTTTTTTAGTCATCAGTTTCATTTTTCCCCTTTTGTAATAATTTAATTAGTAAAATTGCTTTGTGCTTGCTGTCTCTTCCTTTTTGCTCTGAACTTTTTTTCTGTATTCCGAAAACTTACTGAAACAAATCTCTCACGATCAGAACATTTAAAAGGCCTCCTCTCATTAAAATTAGATATTACACAATTCTTATGGTAATGCAAATGACATTATACATAGACCAATTGAAGAATTTTCTTTGAGATTTAATAAACTTATCCTTATTGTTCCTAAATCCACTTTTCACAGCCACATTGTGATGTGACAATAAAGGAATTATTTTTATTGCTTCCTAAAAATCAGAAAATTCTTTAGTCCTCAAAACATTTGAAGATAAATCATTAAAATGAATTTCCTCAGTAAAATGATTAATCTGATCTTTGTCTTAACTTTTCAGTTTCTTTTCCCAGAAATTGGGTCTGTGCACATTCTGAACATGTAATGGAAATTTGTAATTTAATAAGAAAAAAGTTAAAGCAAATCATTTATTTACATTCCACATAAAGCTGCATTATTTATTTAATAACATGAAAAACAAGATGCAACTTTTGAATCCACAATTTTTTTAAATCTTTTTTTCAATTATAGCAGCTTCACTATAAGTAGCTTGTAGGCATTATTCCAATTTCTGGGTCTTGAAAATTAGATTAATCTGTATAGAAAAAAAGGGATATGCTTCTACTGGTCTGTGGCATGTGTGGCATAGCTTTGTTTTTAGAGTTATGCTAAAATCTTTTATTCTTGCAATATTTAAAAAGTTGGAATTTTCTTAAATAACAAAATTAGAAATTTAAAGTTCTCCATACTTTTATGATTCTTAAGGAAAATTTTGAAATTCTCTTCTTTTTCTCAGTTTTTTTTAGATGATTATCAAATTTCCTCTTTTTTTTCTGCAATGTGGTAACGATGTTATAGAATTCCTTTAGATAGTTGATAGATTAAATCACAAGGTATTTTCTTCATATGAAAATTTTGATATAAAGACAGAAAATGTCCTTTTAATAATATTGGTGGATGAAAAATATAATTTCAAAAAAGTGTAGTTTGTTTTGTTTTCTTCTTTGATATAAAATCAGCTTAACACAAATGTAACATTATGCCTTTAAATTATTGTTAAATTTACTGAATACATCAAATTGTTTGCAGATAAACTAAACAGAGAAAATGAAGTTTAAATTCTTATTTGGTACAGAATTTGTGTATGCTGAATCACAAGAACAATGATAAATTATTGTCTGAAATATTTGTTTTATCAAATTGTGACATTCTTTATTATCAGTCCTGGTACAAAGGAACAATACATAGTTAAATTTGTTATGATTTAGTAATGACTCTGAATTTATTGTATAAAATTTGAAATTAATTTTCAAGAAATTTATGTCTGTGCATTCAACTTGTTATTTAAGGAAACATAATTTTTTTATGTAATAAAGCTTAAATCACGGAAAAGCTAGTTAAAGGAAGACAGTAATTTGCATTTTCATTTCTTAATATTTTACTGTTTTCCCATCAAAAGTAAAAGCAAGATTTTAAAGAGAATTTGTATAATTATTTTTTACTGTGTAATTCATTATGAAACTTTAAATAGTAAAAACGTAAAATATTTACAATATTTACCTTGCAGGATGTAATAGTTTCGGAGATGTTTTAAGTTGTGCAAGAATTGTCAGACAGAAATTATTGGGTCTCTTGTCATCTTTGGAAATGTTAGATAATCAAGCTGCTGATACTTTGAGAGATAATTTGAAAATTAAGGTTCCTATTTCAGAGCATCCATTCTATGTTCTCATTGAAATATCTGGTGAGAATCTTTATTTTTGTTGATTTTTTTTGGTTATACAAGAGATGCATTAATTAATCATTAGTAAAAGGCTGTTGCTAAAGATGTTGTGCTGTAATAGGGCATTTCATTCTAGATTTGTATGCTGAAGTTTTGAGGGGCGAGATATTCTTTCAGTTTTATTATTAATTGCTGGAAAAAATTTGTGAATTTCGTTAATTGATCATTAAGAAGCTGTCCTTTAATAATATGTTTTCCTCATAAACAAAGGTTTTAATATTTTTTCTGTTGTCATACGTAGTAATAAAACTTCTTAGGCTAAAATGTATATTGATTTTAGCTAAAATATATATTGATATAAAATATATATGTTGTTTTTTAAATCCACAGTAATTTATGAGAACCCTTTATTTTTATGTATATTTTAGGTACCATATTTCCACTAATACTTTATTGCATTCATGCTTCAAATTTTTCATATTTTTAAATTAATTAAGCAAATTGACTTGTAATTATATTTTTGATATTTCTTTAAACTGTTCTTATTTAACAAAACATTGCTGTCTTATTTTGTAACATTGTTATATTCTTCCAAATTTTACCTCACCAATTAAATTTATGTTTGTTATAGAGTTGTATCAAAAGTTTGTTATAGAGTTGGATCAAAGAAATATGAAAAAAAACGTATTAATTTCATATCATTTTTTCCCCTATTTAATCAATAGATCTTTTTGCTTTTCTATTATTTTTTTCTAACCTTGATTCAAACTTAACTATATTAAAAATCTTATGAATTAAAATATTTTAATTTTTATTTATCTAAAATCTAACATAGAGAAAAGTTCAAGTTATAAAAAAATTATGTAATAAATAATATTTTCAAATAGAAAATATCAAGATTTTAGTGCTAATAAGTTTTGATACTTCTGGAAAATAAATATTTTCGAAATAACTTTTACATTTTATTTTAAGCCAATTTTTTTCACTGCATCTTAAAAACTGAAATGCATTCTTAAAGCATTTCTTATTACTTATATATATATGACAAGTAGTATGATCATCTTTTTATGGTAGTCTCAATGTTGAAGGTGTTTTTTTTTTACTTGAATTAAAATTTTGATTTCCTTAACAATGAGAAAATTATAATAATAAAAGCTTATTTATAGTCTTTTTAGTACAAAATTAAAGCACTTATTTATTTCAAATCTAAGGGCTTTCATAAAGGCAATTTTTATCAGACTCTTTTGATATAATTATTTTTCCATTTTAATATAATAATTATTGTATTTAATGGGCTTCATCATATGAATTAAGCTTTATTTGTATTGTTTATTTGAATTATAGAAGGTATAATTCTAGGCTATAAATAAAAACAAATGGCTAGTTCATTTGGCCTTATAGTCTGTATCAAAATTAAAATATCTTATATTTAAACTTTGCAATAGCTATTGATAGATAAAATGATAATCTATGCCTGCTTTAAAAAAATTGATTTATTTAGTGAATTTATTTTTCTTTTATCCCTAGGTTCTGATAGCGAGTATAATGAAAAAAAGTTAAATGAATGTTTAACTCTTTTAATGGACAAGAACCATGTAAATGATGGAACTATTGCTACAGAGCTCAGTCGAATAAAGGTAGCATATTTAATTCAACAAATGAGATTTCTTTTGGAAACTGAAGCTGTTGCTTATACATATAATTAATTTTAATCAAAATTTAAGGAACAATATGTAATTTTATTGGATAAAAAAAAGTGCTAGAAAAGGAATTAAAGGTCCCTCCACCAAAATAATTTGATATTTTTAGAACTGAGAGAAGCTGTAATAAGTAGGTAGGGATATAATTGTCTAAATATAAATTGTAAATGGGAGTAGGATATCTTTCCTCCTCTCTTTTAAGTTTCACTTTGGATATTTCTGTTTGTTAAAAAATTCCTGTATAGAAATATTCTGTTTTGATTAATTAAAAAATAAATAAAGTTTTGCATAAGAATTTTGTTTTTAAAAATATCTATAAAAGTGTTAATTTTTTTGCTTATAATTCCTTTATCTGTATTGAGTGATTTTTAAAAAAACAAGCAATGTGCATTAAATTAATTATGATATTAAAATTCTCCTTTAAGAATAGTTGCATTTACACTTTCATTATAGACTAATGTTTGTAAACAATTGGTTTATCTGTTTTAAATGAAAACTTTTTATTAGCTTATTTAAGAAAATATTTTACTAAAAATGTGTTTTTAAAATATGTTTGAAATCTATAATAATATATTAAAACATATTAATATTATATTAAAAAATCTTTAAATTTGCTAAAAGTTTAAAATAAACAGATAATCATTTTTCTAACTATGAAAACAATTGAATGTAGTTTTATATTCCTGAATTGCTCGATTTTCTGCTACTTCTCTTTTTTCATTATTTTCAATTCACTTTAGACTTTTAGTGTACTTCCCCATTTCTCAACACATTTAATTCATTTTTTTTAGGCTGTGTGGTCAGTTCGGGAAAGAATAACGGAAGCGCTGCTTCAAGAAGGCTGTGGCTATAAATATGATATATCTTTACCTCTGAATGACTTTTATGGAATTGTTGAGATCATGAGAGAGAGGCTTGGTCAAAAGGTAACCCGTTGCGTAGCATACGGCCATTTAGGGGATGGAAACTTGCATTTCAATGCAACTACTCGGACATTTGACCCTGAAGTGTTGGCTCTCATTGAGCCTTTTATTTACGAGTATACATCGAAAAGAAATGGCAGTATTAGTGCTGAACATGGAATTGGTTATAAGAAAACAAAATATCTGCACTTCAATAAAACACAAACGGCGATAAATTTAATGAAGTCAATGAAGGCAGTCATGGATCCGCAAGGAATTCTTAATCCATACAAAGTCTTACCTTAAATGTAATTGAAAAATTATACTATCTGTTAATTTTGCAATTTTTCTTTATCTGATGTATTTATGTTCAAGAAAATTCTACTGTATTATTATGAAATAAACTATGATTTTTTTTTATTTTTGGTATCATAATTATTAATCAATAGTCTAAATTTTAATTATTATTATTTTATAATCTTTTGGTGTTAAAATCATACAATTGGTTTAAATAAAACTTGGCTCATGGGTGAAATAAAACTAACTTGAAAAAATATATAATTTTTAATTATATATATTTAAAGTGTTAAAGTATGAAACAAAAAGAAAATCACCAAATTCATCATAACATTAATTCATAGTTTTTCTACAAATTTTACTTACTATTAGGATTTTTTTTTTTTTGAAAAAAAAATATTTTGATTATAAAAATCAATTTTTTTCTAAAATTAATTAAATTATATTTTAATTGTTTTTTTAAAAAATTTAATATAATGTAGGCATTACAAGACAGGAATATTAATTTATTTTATTCTTACTTTAAATAAATGATGATGAATGTATAATATCTATTCGAAATACTATGAATAGTATGCTGAGATTAGTCAGGAAATGGGGAAGTAGGGCATCAGATTTCAACTCCAAAACATTCAGTTACTAAAACCAAATGTTAACTGTTTTTGATGACATGGTATATATTAATGTTTGGTTATTTGGTTTGCTGATGAAGGGAGGAGTCGAATGCCTTTATATTTCAATGTTGTTGTTTTTTAAAATAAAACAAAATGTTTCTTTTCATCCTTAAATGGGCTTTTTTCCTCCCATTTTTAGGGATAAGAACTGTTTTTAGATAAGAAATTCATTCCAATTTACTAGGTAAAATTCAATTTATATCAATATTTTAAGAATGTATTGCACTTTTTATGCCACATTAATATAAATATGAAATAGTGAAAAATGTTTACCTTGGACTACTTTTGTTTTCTTAGCAAGAGCTGGTAAATTTTTATGTTTAGTACAAAGATTTTCCTCTAACTACATAGTTTAACTTTTAACTATATTTAGAAATGGATACTTAGATGAATAAATGTGTTTATCTGATTTTCCTACTAGAAAGTACTCATTACAAACATACCTTTCTGACTTGTAGCATTTTTTTTGCTACAATAAATAAGGATACTAGTGTATAAATAATATGGACAGACTAATGATATTATTTTGTACAAACTCTGTACCAAACCAATAATGTGCCCTATAGATTTAAATGTGAAACATTATCATATTGTACCTCAGATCACTATGATATCTTGTTCCTTCGATCAGATCGGAGATGCAATATTTTTTATTTAGTATTTTCATATTAGATTATTTTCTCCATTTGTAAGAAAATTAGAAATTTCTGTTCTGTTTCTATTTGATCCTTGATCTTATGGCTGGCCACAAGATTTATGGTGAGAAAGTAAATATGTTAAAGGAACTTCAAGTAAATTTATTCTTTGCATTCTCTTATAAAAAAAGATTAATGAAAATATTTCTGACTTGAAAGTGTACTTCTTACTGTAATTTCATATTAATATAGCAGAATATTTTAATTCTAAATTGTATCATCCTTAGATAACTTTTTGTCTATGATTCGATTTTATGCAACATAACTTTTTTATTATTTTTCAATTTTAGCTTTTTTTATTCAAATGATTTGCAAAACGATTTTTTTTAAAAAAAAATTATTGAAGCAGTTTAATGCTCATATCTGACTTATCTCTAAAAGTTTTGCTCTATTTCAACTATGCAACTCATGTAACTATTTCTGCAACTAGGATAAAATATAAAAAAAAAAATATGGCCTTTTAACTTTCACCAGTCATTTAGTTATAGATGTATTTACAGGTATGTACTTAGCCCATTCAAAATTTGTTAGAACTAGGCTAAGTGATGAGGGTAAATCTGCTACCATAACTGTATGTTTAAATTGGATAGCTAAATCTTGACTCTAAATAATATTATGGAAAGTTTCAGTGTTATAAGTTTGTTCCCTTTAATAAAAATATTTTTCCCAATCATGCAATTCTATCTTCATTTGTTATGGACATCCAACGATGCATTCCTATTTCGAAGCTGATTCAACCATTGTAAGTTTTTTGATACGGATTCGGACTTTAATCTTTTGAACTCCTTCACTAACATCCCCTGAAAATGTGAGGTTTTTTCCTAAGACGCAATGACGGATAAGCGCAAGTAAGGAGCAAAAGTTAAATCAACGATTGCTGTTGGCAGTCTGTAACAATTAGGCAAACGGGCTTTCCAACTGAATGATTAGACAAAAACTAAACAAAAAGAAATATAGTTGGGAACTCAAAAAACAAAGTTATGTGGCTTGAAAAAGAAGTTCAAATAAAATGAAATCTAAAAAAAATGATTTTTTAAAATTATATTTAATCAAAATTGTTTTCATTTATTAAATGATTGCATAGTGATTATATTTTTTTAAAAAAAGAATCTTTTAAATACTCTGAACTTTTGTAAATATATATATTTTTTTGTATGTAAATAAAAATTTAAGCGAGAATTACTATCTAATCATTTTATGCGAGTAAAATTCATTTTCTCATTCATGTTTACTTTTATAAGTGCAGATCAAAGGTGCAATAATATATTGTACCTTTTTCTCCTTGTAAAGTTTCCAGAAAATAACTAAAAATGTTAAAATTGGAAATTTCGAATTTTTAAGAAAATGCAAAACTAAGCAGTGTTAGACAAGCATTCGCAACAGAATAGTGAACTTATATATGAAGCCCATAAAAAATTACTATTGAAAATTGTTTAAAGGCATAACACTCTGTCCTATAATTTTCCTTGTATACTGTCACCATGTTCTTGTTAAGTTGTGAATCAGTTATAAATAAACAAATTTTAAAAAATACCTCTGTTTACCGGTCAAAAACTCATATGCTCTTTTTCATGGGTTCCTGTCATGAATTTTCGTTCTCTTTTGGAGAGCGCGAAATTCAGCGACATTCTTTTCTGTCACATTCATTGCAAATATTTCAAAAAGGTATTCAGCTCATAAAAGTTGCGTTGAAATATGAAATATTTAAAATTTATTAAAGTTAAGCATTTGACTAAAATTTTTTTTTTTAATTCTGCATTTGAATAGGACCCAAGAGAAAAACATGAAAAATTGAGATGAACTTAGTTAAGCAACCGTTTGGCTGCTGAATTCTTTAAAATCATCATTTAAAAACGATGTTGGCAAATAAGTTCAAATGGAAACAAAGTAAATCGATACTGTATATTACGCGGCAAAAATATGATATAATAGAAGTCTCTAATTGTGAAAATAAAGACTCTTAAGTTACGAAAAGGTGGGATGCAATAGACCAATGGAATGATTGCTAGCCTGCGGGATAAGCAGATGGAGGGTTAAGAGAAATTTAGGGATTGGATACGGAAGTTATTAAGGCGACCAAGGGCCTTCAAAATGACTTTTTGCAATTTTCACCTTAGCAATTTAAAATTTTACAGGCATTAAAAGTAACACTATAGGTGATGATACACAAAATTTTAAAGCATTATATTAATTTATTTATGAGTTAGGGGGGTTAATTTAATATAATATTAGCGATGAATAACGTTAATGAAAAATGTTCCAGGCTCTCCAAATTTGTTCGAAAGTGTTCCAATTTTTATTATTACTTTCTGTGACCCTTTTGAAACAAAAGTTAGGATTACTCTTGAAGTTTGAGTACGAAATATCAAAATTAACCAATGTAATAACCTAAGGCTACTTAAACTTTTTAAAGAAATCAGTAGTTTTGAGTTATCACATTGGTTATTTTTTATATTTCGTTCTCAAATTTCAAGATTAATCCCAACTTTTGTTTCAAAAGGATCAGAGTAAGTAACCATCAAAAATGGAACACTTTCGAACAAATTTGGAGCGAATGGAACATTTTTCATTAATTTTATTTATCGCTAATATTATATTAACCCCCTAACTCAAAAATAAATTCGCAAAATGCTTTAAAATTTTGCGTATCATCTTCTATAGTATTAGTCTTAATGCCAGTAAATTTTCAAATTGGTTAGGGAAAAATTGCAAAATGTCATTTTAAAGGTCCCTGGTTGCCTTAAAGAAATACATGTGGCGGTTCATGAAAAAGTATTCTTATATTGAATGAAAGTATTGCTCCATGATAATGTTAAATGGAGCAGTAAGCTTACAAACTTGAAGAGGGCCTCTTTTTCCAATTACTGCATCGTGATTTTAGTTTAGTTGAAGTCCACGTTTCCGAACAACATTAGGGCTATTTATCTGCCCGTGGGGGCCGATGAAAACTTGCAAAGGTAGCAACCAAAAATTCATACCTAGATTATAGTTTTTAAAAATTCAAGATCAATGTAAAGAAAAAAGTTATGGTCTTGGACATAACAGATAGTCTAACTCTACAAAAGGTAGAATTAGAAAAGCATTTTTTTTGGTCATGCAATAAACTTAAAGGGATTTAAATGTGGGTTGTTGTTTTTTTAATCAGATTTTTACTAAGCATTATATTTTTAAAATGTACTAGAAGTGATTAGTTGATGAAAGTGAAAAAAAAAGCATAGCAATAATGCACCCCCAAAAGGCGGTACTGAACATTTTTCTTACTTAGGAACATGAGAGAGAAGTTCTGGTCGGATTGAAAAAAAAATTCATTAGAAATTCTACTTTTGTGCCTAGTTTTCAAAACTTTTTCATGAAATATTCTCGCCAAACTCTTAATTTAAGTTTCGGAGTGTTTGATAAATTCTAGTTAAAAAGTATATTTTCATGTATTTTTATAAATTTTGTACATTATTTATTATTATTATTTTTACATTAGTTTTGAATATTAATTTTATATTTTAGTCCGGATCTAAATTTTTTCAATATTTTCTGGATTTCTCTGGATGCTGCATGCATGTTGGGTATGAAATGTATTCTCTGAGGATCCACCCTGTCGATTCTCCTTCAGAAATATAAATTTGTCATCCAGTTATTGTGCAAAACGTGTCAAGCCTAGACATTATCGAAACATTTTGTGTGTCGTCCTCGACAGAGTCGAAATACACAGCTGCAATCCAGTGCTCTCCGCGAGGGACGAAGGGGGAAGAGATGAGACAAATCGCATCGATCCGCTCTTTGTTTTTCGCTGTCTTATCGCCCCTGCATTCGTGATCTGTTTACTACGATAAGTCGCCGAACTGGGTGCTGATGCACTCGGCGATGAAAATGATTTTGAACCAATCATCGACACATTTCTGTTCTCCATTTCATGACCCACCTCTTCGAGAGGGTGCAGGAGATATTGAAATTAAACTGAATGTGAATGCAGAATTGTCTTATTTTCACCTATAATGTTTTTTAGAGATATTATTAGCTTTAGGGGGATTTCCTCAGTTTTTTTGAAATCTTGAAAAATTTCGAATTATTAAAGCAGGCTCCATATATTCAGATGATTTTTATTAAGTTTTAGTTTTAGTTACATTAGCGTCTCGTTTTGAAGCAACCCTAGGGGTCTTTTAATATAGGCCTAAAAATTTTGAATCGTGGTTAGGTGACGAAGACGAATCCTGAGCCGGCACATATTTCTCCAAGTTTCTGCACCACACCAGGGGAAGGAGGTCTGGCAAAGACAGCTTTAGCGCGCACCAAACCTGCTTACACAGCGGTCCTTCGGTAGAATCGGGTTTCGAGTCTGAAACCCAAAGGTTCCGAAACCTTATCTTCAGACCACCGTGGCATGTATATATTTATGTCTGATCTAGCAGGCACAAACGTGTATATGCAGCTCACTTTGATTTATATTTTATATGTAAGTACATTCTCACTCGTTTTTAAAATTGCGGTCTTTCCATTGGTCCCTTCATCAAATGCAAATTGTGGAGCAAAATTGCTGATCTCTTCAATTTGAAAAACCGTTTTAAACTGAGAAGGAAAAACCGTTTTAAACTGAGAACTTTTCTCGAGAAATGCAAACTTGTTACTCAGAAAAATTAATGCCGGTGTGTGTGAGTGTGTGTGTGCGTGCGTGCGCGCGCGCGCTTATGTGTTAGAAGAATTTTCCCGAACTCTATAGGGGTGTACAATTTTTCCTTGTTATAAGATTATTGAACATTTTTCTCAGCAGTAAAAAAGGTTTAGTACTCTCGAATAATTTTTAAATTATTGTAAAAACGAAGTTTGATTCTTCCCTGTAGAAATTTTTATAAAATTACTATATTATTTAGGGAAATCATCAAACGTTATGATAAATGCATAAACAGTCTGCCTTTAATTTTTAAAAAAAGCAAAATAATAAGTTGATGAACAGCATAAGAAATGATTTAAAAAGTTAATAACTGTAACTTTTGAATCATATTTTTATTAATATCATTTAATCGTATATTTTTATCATTTTTATTTTACGCTGCATAGAGAAGATTTTTTAGAAATATTTTTCTAATTATTAAGTTAATATTCTTTCATATTCTCGAGAGGGATTTCTGATCTCAGGCAGTCGCTTCCTTCTTCATCCTCGAATTCAGATCCATCCTCTCTTCGATAGAAATTATTTTCATCGTTGATGCTCCACTCTCCAAGTTTTGGATGTGGAAACTTTCCTTTAGTGAAGCAATTCTACATTGTTTTTGTATTTATCTTCCCAAGAATAGGTCCTGTTGTGATGCTTTGTAAAGCATGATGAAGCAATCTTTTTTTCTAGTACAAAGGTTTGTTTGTTTTTATAATTACAGATCCAAAAGTTTTTTGGTTTACCTGCTCAATATAAAAAAAAAACACTTTACCATTTTATGAAAAGTCAGCCTCTTGAGGATCCACTGGTTTTATTATTTTGTAAAAATCAAAACTTTATGATTTTTTAAACATATTTATTAAATTTTTGACTCTCTCCATAAAAATGTTAGTGGCCTTTCATGATTTCTAATATACTTCATATTTTAATGGCAATGTTTTAAAGTTTATAAAAATTTTGGTTCCACTGACTTTCTCATCATCAGATAAATTATCTTATCATTCCCACAAATGTTAAAATAGAGGGAAATTGTGGGAAAATTTTCTGAGTTTTTTCCATTATTGTAACTACCATTTTTAAATGACAAAGTTATTATTGTCATCAGATGTTAAAAGTTTGCTGTTCACCTAACTTTCCTTTCACTTTTAAAATAAGGAATCTTGGAAGTTCCATTTCGATATAATATGCCTTTTTTTTATAAACCTGAGTTCTCCCATTGAAATATTTGACGCCCAACATTATGATAAAAAATTTATTAGAATTTCTTCTACTTCAGATGATTGATCACCTCATACATGCAATTTCTTTGAAATGGAAATATCTGGAATTGCTGTCCTGTCATCGGATTTTTTTTCTGTAATAGACAGTGGCTTTCGTATTTAAAACTAGATGATGCACTATTATCTCCATTCATACTTTTGTTAATTCTATATTCTTGCCTCATTCTTTTAAAATTGCTTTCATTCTTCGATGAAAAGGTTTTGAACTTTTCAAACATTTTCAGCTTTTAAGGAAACGGCAACAACGGAAAAATGGCGGCAAGAACGATGCATGACACCGCTTCTGTTCTTTGTGATTATTTTAAAGCGAGATGCTCGAAAACAATCGCTCCTCGAAATCCTTTGCTGAAGGTAAAGAAAAAAAAAGCGTCATGCATTATACTGAATGGTCATTTGATTACAATGCCTATTTTCAGCGACAAGATTACAGGTGATGATGATTTCTCGTAGAAAAAGATAAGATGTTCTTTTGTATATGCAAAAATAAGACTTTTCGGGATTAAAAGATAAAACATTACACACTTTACTGGTCGAAACTGCACGAAAAGCTAATTACGAGGGTTTGGTTGTATACGGAGCATGGTCTTCCAGCAATGCTTTTCCAACAGACCAGTGAAATGATTTTAAACTGATCTTCTCACTCAAGCAAAGCTTTTGAAGAAGGTATGGACTGCGAGTGAACGTGCTTAGGGTTTCAATGAAAATAGAAAGTTATTAAGATTTGTTTGAGCGCGCCCCGCCCCTTTTTAATAAAAGCTGTTAACACACGAAGCATCTGTTCCACGAGCCGTTTTACGACGGGCAGAATGGTCTACGTTTCAAACCGGATGCTCTTTTTCGATATTCTGCTATCTAGTTTGGTTCCTGAAGCTGAAATAATTTTTCCTATAAAAGGTCCGTAATAATAAAATTCAAAGTTCAACTAAATACATTCATAAAGATATTTCAAGGAGCTAATATCATTTGTATTTGCTAACCCTTTGCACTCGAATTTAATATGACGCATACGATTTGATGTCGCATACGCTGAGACATACGAGTGCAAAGGGTTGAAGCAAAAGGTTAGACTTTCTGGCAATAAAATATATTTCATGTTTGCTTCGATAAAGGCACATTATTCAGAGGCTTAGCTGCAATAAAACGTGCTCTTATTTCCTTTCGCAGTTTTAATCAGTAGCGACAGCTGAAATAGGAGACTTTTTTGTTTGCTATGCGGCTTCCTGCGTCTAGATCCCTTTCTGCAACCTGTTTTGAAGTTTATGATCTCTACCTAAACAGTTTGATGCACATTTTTAAATATTTACCTCTCTTTGAACATCGAAGAGCTTTTGCCAAATGATGAGTAACGAAACAAATGATTCGTACATTTCAGAACACGTCAGTGAAGCTTCACGCAGAGAGGACGAAAATCGAACACAGAAGTGAATTTCGATCATGAGGGTGGAAAGCGTCTTAGTGACCGGCGCCAACCGGGGCATCGGTTTAGAATTCGTGAGGCAACTGAGTCAGCTGAGTGAACCCCCTCGCTTCATTTTTGCCACCTACAGGAATGCCGACACTTTGAAGGTGAGTAATCGGGAAAATCTCTGTTCTTTTAGTGAAGTTTGAAAACTTGAAAACAAAAACCAGAAATGCAGTCTGTAGCAATATACCTCCGATTAGTGGATGTAAGACCGAAGCTTTTCCGTTACTCCCCTAGCCTCATTCGACATTGGAAAGTGCAATAACCTTTATTTTGATAATGTCTATAAGGTTTCTACAAACTGCGGGATGTATGAAGTAACAACCATTCAAAAGCTCGTCAGAGCGGACCGTAAGCTAAATCCGGTTCTTAAGTTGCAGCTTAATGAAGAGACAGTTCTTTTCAAGATTTTAATTGGAGTTGTAATCAAAAAATGATCAGAATGTTAATACTTTTTTCCCATTTATTTCAAATCTTGATATCGCAAAAGTAAATAAATAAATAATTAAAAAAATTATGTCATAGATTTAATTTTAATAAATTAGAAAAATATTTTCAAGTCTATTTTGCAACACTTTTTGCTATTTTTATAACTGCGCTTACACACATGCTGATTATGTCGATGTTAAATACGTTTGTTGTGTGTGCACGTTATTGTGGCTATAAATGAGATTTTAAAAAAAATGGTGCTTTAAATATGAGTTTTTCTTATAATTGTAGTTCATGGATTTTTTCCGAAAGAAATTGTCTAATGACATTTGTCTTCGATTATGTTTCAAAATTCGGTGAAAATGTGACACGGCATTAACGTTAGGTCAATTTTATTACGCATAGCTAATATCCTATAAGGATGAAACTTCTCGCCGCACGATTGAATAACTTCCCGTGTTTCCAGCACATCTCTTATTTCACGGTAAGGCTGTTGCTCTGCCGCGACTATGGCGTCCTCCTCTCCTGACCAAATGTCCTCCACAACTTTCTGTTGTGGCCCAGAGTAAAGACTCAAATGTGTTTGGTAGTTCTGGATCTGGTCTTCTACCAAATCGATGCGGTTGCTAGTCGCCTCTGTCCCCATATTCTCGGCCAGAGACACAATGTCGTCGATTAAAGCTTCACAGATACATATTAAGCCATTCGGAGTCGCATTCGACAAACCTTCCGGCTGTCCGGTCAAACCTTCTTCCATCCAAAAAAAAAAAAGGATTTAGTTCAAATAAGTGCTTAGCACAACATTCCAACAAGAGATCTAAACAATCTTGCGTGTAAGTTACAACACGATATCTCTTCAACATTTGTTCGACGAAACATCGCTCGCTAAGAGAGTCATTCTTTTATATTCTCTTTCGCCATGCGAATGACTTGACATTAGAGATGCCAATGTCCGTTAAATAAGGTTTGGTTATTTGTAGATGGCATCTTACGCTAATGCAATTTACATATTTTACTTGATTTGATTTTTATAGATTACGAGTGATGAATAACCGCACACTTTTTTGACGAACGACACGCGCAATTTGGGATCCAAAGCTAAGTTGGTACGTGATTGACTGCTTAGAATGCAATGATTAATTACACCATGAAAATGTTTCAGCATGGTGCTTAGGAAAGCTGTTTTTTTTTTTTTAAAAAAACATATACAAGTATATTTATGAGTTGATGATGGTGCAATTTGATTCAATAATCTTATACCAGCATTAAATTAATTCGCACAAGGAGAGCGTAATAAGTTCACTTTAAGTGTCGATATTGCACCTGCGCAGAGATCACTCTTCATCTCTGCGCATCTTAGCATCGTAGCTTCATTCTTAGCATCGTATTTTCAGACGAGATTTCCGTCGCATTTGAAACTTGAGTTGGTTCATCTTACACCGTGAAACCGCAGAAGGAATGCGCGATCTGCTGGATAGAATGGCAGGGCGCTTTATCGCAGAGTCCAGATTGAGGCTGGAAGACGACGAATATATATATTTTTTTCATTTTTATTTAAATATTATTTTCGCAGTTACTACGAATTCGACCAACTTCATAAAAGATATTTTGATGCCAAAACACCATGTTCTGATGTGACTTATCTTTCGAAATCACCAATATTTAGAAAAGTGAAGGTTTTTAACCATTTCAAAATCAATCGATTTTTTTTTAAAAAAATTCGAGGCTAAAAAATTTTTTTTGTGAAAAACTGCCATCAGTTTTAAACAATCACTGAACTATCAGATTACGTATCGTTATTTAGGAAAGGATTTTTTTTTTTCCGTTTTAAAATCATTCGAATCCCAAAACTTTTTTTACCTGCTAGAAAAATGGAAAATTAAATAAAATCAAATATGCACATAATCACATGTATATGTAACGCATAATTTTGTGTTTGAAGCAGAAGGTAAAGTGGTGGCCGAAGTCAGGGAGAAAACAGGTTTAATTTCTAAGTTCGTTTTATTGAGAGATACGCATTATATACAAACAGCGTGAACGCAAAAACAGAAGTAGATATAAAAAAAAAAAAAGGCTTGAAGAGAGCAAAATTATTTTAACTGGTCTCAGAGCTAACTGGTTTCAGATTTATGAGATTCTCATAAATCTGAAACGTGTCGATACTGACTGGAGTTCGCATTCGTGTTGACCTTGACAAGAGAAACGCAGGGATTATTTAAAAGAATCTGTTTACATCAGACATTTACTAACCTCTTACTCGACGCATGGAATCGATCCCGTAGTATTTTTATAAAGCTTCGATTTGAAAAAAGTGAATGGGGTCAGGAAATAAGAGAATATCTTAGAATGACTTTGATATGGGCTGAACTAAGCTAAAAACTAAGAAATTAATTTGAATGAAATTTAAACATTCTCGCCAGCGTATCTCGAACATAAAGCAACAGGCATTTAATGTGTCCTTTAAATTGTACATTAAATCGCACATCGTTTGCCCTTACCTACTTCCTCTTAAAACTGTTCGCATGAATTCTGTTGAAGGACAGGGAGAAAATAATCAAGGTCATCGTCTTTGCTCTTTTCCTGGAGAAATGATTTAATTTTTAAAGATTTGCCCTCTTACACTTGCCTTCGAAATTGATTTGAGATGATATCGAAGGCGATCTTAGAATTGGATTGTTGTCTCACGTTTTAATTTATCTGATAAACAAGGCGGAAAAAGATCAATTTTTTTTTCTCTTTCGATCTGAGGCTTCAACTCGATGGATGTAGTTTTAGATAGCAAAACAAGAGGATGATTAGATCCTTTCAGAATTACTCCTTTTAAGTATTGGACAATGGAAAGAAATGACAATTGCACTCTTTGTTTATCGCCTTCTGTTAAATTAAAGAAATCGAAACCTTTTCGCAATCGAAGAACGCATAAAGTGCGAGAATCTTATTAGATTTTTATTTCCAGACTTTGAGAAATCCCCGTGTTTCAAACGTATTTGAGTATGCTGGTGCAATTTAGCCAGCGATTTTTTTTCACCTACATTGTTGATGCATAAATATTTCATCCAGGCCTCAGGGGGGGGATTTACTAGCTATAAAAAATAACGAAGAGGGAGCCCCATTTACTGAAATATTAAGGCATCCAAACACGTTTGGAACTTTTTTTAAAAAGAAAAATATGGTGTGGGCGTACTTTAACAGTATTTCTGGGTTTGAGGCTGTTAAAAATTAGTAATAGAATGTCAATACTCGATATAAACACTAAAACATGTTTTTTTTAATGACACTTAATAGCGTAAATTTAAGGAAATTCTTTTAAAACTTCAAATTGGCTACACCAAAAATTATTACTGTCATCCGAACAAAACTTATACCAAAATAAAGTACACAGTTTTCTCTAGGGAATGAACTGCAATTACATGGTTATAATAAGAAATAAAAGCCTTAAAACCACTCTGTGATTTATCAGGAAATTTTTAGTAAATGTAGAACGTTATTACTCAAACAATAGGCTATAAACCAGAAAAATCCTTCAATCTGAATTCTTTTAGTCCATTCCCTAGAAATTAGTATAAGGACAAAGACCATCAAATTTCTTAGTAATATAGTAATTATATTTTGAGTCATTTGATTTGAATAGAGCAAAAAATAAGTAAAAATCAATTTCAAGAAAAATGCGTTTAAAGTACACAATAACATGTTTTGATAAGAAATTATGCGTATACATACTTAAAATTCGCCACATTTATAGGTTATACAATTTTTTTCATAATCTTTTAATAATTTTCCTTTTTTAACCATTTCATTTTTTATGGCAGTTTTTGCATTTGTCTGTGAATGTCGTCCAGATTCATTTATTCTGGTTTTGTCGACATCGGCAAATACTCTAATTGCATTTGCACTGGGAAACACTCCAATAAGATGAAGGATATTCAGCAATCTTATAAAACCTTCATTAAAATGTGTTGCAGACATAAATGTCCTTAATTCAGAGGTTCAGAGCTCAACAAAGACATCTTTAAGTACACCTTTTCTGGTACCTTTTTCTGGTTATTTCAATGTCCGCTTCCGATTTACCAACCATTAAGGAGAAATTAATATCTTGATTTCTAATTAATGTAGAGATAAAAGTAAATTTGTTTTGGATAGCTTAAGGACTGGTCTATACAATAAAAGAACTTTTAATGTAATTTTTAACAGAAATCGCTTTTTTCAGAGTATTCGGATATCTTAAAACAATAATGCTTAAACACACCTTAAACAATAATAAAATAATGATGCAAATAGTTTAAAAATATTTTTTCAAACTTCTATCAAATTAATGAAAAAGTCTCAGGAAAATAAAATAAACACCATCATGTTTCACTAATGATAGAAATAATTAAATTTTGAATTTTGTGGAGAAAATGTTTTGAAATTTTAGAGCAAAAACATCAACATTTTCAATTTTTTCTTCATTTATTAAAAGTCAAAGCATCCTGAAAAATTCTTGAGAAGGAACACCTACTACATAATAAATAATTCTGAGAGAAATTTGGTAATTCTATAACTAATGTTCTACACTATAGCATGTTACATTTTGTGTGCTACGCGTCAGGTTGAACTTTGTATGATTTTTGTATCACGCAAAGGTTCGAATCTAAAATATGATCGTGTTAAAAAACAAAAGGAAAGCGCAAAACGAAAAAAAATCACGTTCTGAATTCCAACACTAGATTTAATGATGCCGATGGACCAATAGCAAAAGAAAAGTTTGTGATGCACAGAGGAGGTTACGTAACTTTAGAACTAAGTCAACACTTACCAAGTCTAATGATATAATAATAAATTCAACAGGTCATGGTACAGTTTTTCCAACCTTTCAAGGAACTGAGCGTCCACCGTCAAGGCATTACAATGCAATGAGGCGGTGCATCATTTAGTTTGTGACTGTAACTGTAGAAATGCTGTGCGAAGAAGACCGAAGCATCCAATTGTAATGTCATTCAGAATGGTCTGAATGTACCACTCATCATTTAAAATGGGGCCATTCAAAGTAGGGCTGCCCAAGGATTTTCAAAAAAAGCCACACCACATAGTATAGAAAATTATCAATGATATACTTTTTCGTTTGAAAAGTGGCTGTTGATCGGGTGATACGTTTCCCTCTCGATTCAAGTGACGTTCATCTGCTCTAATTTCGTTTCTGAGGCAGATTTGATTCCAGCTGGAGTGTAGTTCGCCGGCAGAGCTGCTCTTGCTCTGATGGCAGCTGTCTGCAAGTGTTATGTGGATGCCGAAATCGCACGGTATCCGTGACCGAACTCGTCATCTGAAGCTCCATCCGCAATGGAGGACTGCTCCGTCTCTAACGCACTCCTCAGACTGTTTGCGTTTGGTGCAGTCATTCGGTATTATTGAGATATTTTTCTCAGCCGATGTGCAGTTGTGATACATTCAAACTTACGAATAAAATCGTTTATCGGAGATTTTTAAATTCGTCGGCTCTAATGATACTGTTAAGGTTTTAATTTTCATTGATTTATAATTTTAATCTAGAAACCTTTCGAGCAATAAACTAGTTTTGATGCATTAATACTTCAAAAACTAGTACTTACGGCACATAACGGAAGTGCAGATCATGAGAGATTCTAGTATTTTATATAAAAGTAGTTTTTAATTTAAAAGAAACACGAAAGCTTTTTGTTCCGGAAAGTGCCAGGTGTATCATCTGGTATCATTTAAATTTGTATGATACCAGATGATATAGTGTTAATAATTATCAACATTTTTAAATGATCCTCTTACTAAAATGTATCATTTTTTTAAAGTTAATGTCACGCACACAATTGGGAGAAAGAAATTTTCTTTCTTCGTATATTTCTCCATTTTTCTGAAACGAAAGTTGAATTTCGTTGGGACTAATGTTTTTATCGCACTTCGAATATGATAAATGTTTCCATTTAAATTTGTGATAAGCCTTTTAACTTTTACAAGCATATTTGTGCAAATTTTCTAGGCAGTGGCATTAATTTTTAGGTCTGCTCATACAGTGAATGTCAAAAATTTATGGACAAAAGATTTTTTTTTAAATAACAACTCAAACAATAATACATCAATCATTAAAAACATAACAAGCGTATAGAATCTTATGATTCTATAATGAGCTTATTCTTATTCTTAATCCATGATGAGATTCTAACATGAGCTTATTACAACAAAGAAATACAAAATAACTTTTAAAAAGCTTGTAAACATTATTAAAATAGGCTGTTATAAAAATATATGGACTTTCCAAATATTTAGTATTTAAATTCAAATTTCACTCTTATTGTTTTTAAATAGCTCGAAAATCCTACCAGGCAGGCTTTGCACTAGATTTCAAAGAAAGTACGACCGATATAAAGAGCCGACATTTCTCTACTTACTGCTCTAAATCCTGAATAGGCGAAAACTGACCACCGCGGGGCACATATCTTGTGCTAATACCCCCCACCCCAACAGTTTCCCATGATATTCATGTCTTTGCCGGTGGTTGGCCAGTCTCTAACAGTCACGTGATTCCGCCGGAACATTCTGTTTTTGAACGGGAAATTTGAATTTATAAATTGTCCTTTTGGGATTTCGAATTTTCCCCTCCTGAGATGTTGCCATTTGAAAGTAGATCAATTTTGAGAACATTTTGATAATCCTCAGAGCACTGTCTGCCATGAAAAAAGGCAACGTCCATTGTTCAGTTAAAACAAAACGCGTGCCACACGATGAGAGATCGCCCCCCGTTCTGTCGCTAAAGGACTGCCGAGACTGTCGTCATAAGTCCGGTCAATAGTATGTCCATACTTCAGGGTCATCTAAATTGATGTTTTTTTCCATCATTGAAGGAAACATTCAACCATTCTGTCATATACAAGCATTTTTTAGCCCCCAAAAATATTCCCTTCTGTTGTGACATTTCTACATATGTGTCCGACGCATTCTTCGATATTTATGAAATTTGCTTGCCTAAAGGCGACGATGAAAAGTACATCTTGAAAGTGGAAGCATTAAAGTCCTAGAAATTTCAGAAAAAAACTTCTTTTGCTTTGAAATGGTTTGTTAAGTCTTGACGATGGGATGTTTTTCTTTGTCGACTTGAACGCTTTTTTGCGTCATCCCAGTGTAACCTATCGATAAAATTTTGTAAATTCCATATTTCAGCTATATCAGCAGCAGAGAATTGAGCGTTGCGAGGCCACTCGAGAATTAAAAAATGAGCAAGGATTTTATATTTCAAACCTTTTACATTGCATATATGGCGTGAGATTCATAAGCCAAATAACATCTATGATACACAAGTAGTACTTTCGTATTGTGGTTATGTTACTCGGCTATAAATACTAGCGAAGCAGGTCGGTACCTCGACCTTCACTTGCCGCATTGTGACCTTGACTACGCAACCTTGTGCAGCTGTCGTGGCGCAAAAGTGTCAGGCTCACTTGAAGCATCAAATCCCATACACGCTTGAAAACTCACTCACACTCTCGCCAAACTTGGTGCTGTAAAATCCTTCATCTCTTCGCCGACTCACTGATGAAGGAGTTTTGTGACGAGAGCTTCAAAAACCAGATGACATCTACAATGCACAAGTTGTGCTTTTGCATAGTGGGTATGTTACTCGGCTACAAACAATAGCTTCGTTCTTTTGTACCTCCATTTTCTTTTGCCACACATGTACGGAGAACAGAATATGCAGGTTATTTGATGCAGTAGAAATAAAAGTGAATCTTTTTATTGTCCATATATTTTAAGGACAGTTTATTTTGAATTTTATATTTTTTACAAGTAATCTGTGATATAAACATGGTATTTCTATATTGTAATAAACTTATGTTAAGATTTCATATGCTGATTTTTTTCTTCAATATTACCTTTCTATTTCAAAAAGTCCCCTTTCCATACACTTTTGAGGCGTACCGAAGGTAAATTTAAGCTAAGTATTTTTTTTAAAAATATTTTACTTATTGACACTTTACACTCTAAGTGCCGCATGAAAGTTCCTTTATTTATTTTCTGTAATTAACTTTTACTGAAGCCAAAGTATTTTCAAACAATTTTTTACTGTATTTGATGAAACTTTGTCAATCTAACTATCGTATCTTAATCCTTTTGGCAGTATTTGAGGAAATAAAGGCTCGTTCCGCTTTTTGGAGACACCGTGTATTAATATTTGATTTATTTGGAAAGGAATTTTTTTTATTAAGTCTAGTCTAATTTTTTTTATATAAATTCATAAATTATAATAATCTTTAGGTCCAAATTTCAGGGGAAATATAACAATTTTTTTCACGTGTTTATTTATTCATTAGAGAATAATAATTTGGATTTTTATCTACATGATATGTATCTTGTTACTTTACCTCCCATAAGCAATTTTTATGTTTGATCTTTTGTAGTTATTTCCCTGTTACCTTCATTTATTTATTTATTGCTTACGGATCGGGATCGGCTGTCTCACACACAGTTGTTATTCGAAAGTAGATCCATGCTCTGAAACGATCACGTTGTTAATCGAGATGTAAACTGGAAGCTCTAAAGAATTTCTAATGCTCATTTTTCTTTCCTTTAGGATTTAATGGAAATTGAAGAATCATCTACGAAAGCCAAGATAATTCTGATTAAAATGGGTAATTTTCAATTTGTTTTTTATTTGAATTTTCTTAAAATGCAGATGGAAGAGAACATTTTTTTTCTGCCTTTCCAGTTTTACCAATATTCGCAGCCCTGTAAATATTATTGTAAATTATCATAGATAAGAATTTGATTCTACTTTAAATTTATTTGCTTTATTTAGATTATTGACCGCCTTTTTCCACTTATAAATAACTATACTGTTGTTGAAAATTGCTTATCGCATTGTTGCCTTTCGATGCGAGATTAAAAGAAACCTCTAGAAAGACTCAGCCTCTAATAATGATAAGAGGAGCATGGTGCTCTTATCATTATTGGAAGTTGAATGACAACATAGTAATGCGTAGACGATTAAATGCAAAATTTGATTTTAAAAAATGTGCTTCAAAGGGTGGGCGCAGGCATCTAGGCTCGAGTTTTATAAAGCTTTAATTAGAAATTTAATGAATCAAAATTTAAATAAATATAGTACTTAAGAAAATAATCTATGATAAAGCGTATGATTTTATTTGTGTTTAAATCCATTCAATAAGTTTTCCTACCCAGTTGCTTCTGACATCCTATTCTCCAAGCGAAACTCTCTTCCCACAAGGGGTGTATACTCTCAGACCCTCAGGTTGCTCGCAGAATTATATGCTTCGATTTTATATGTTTTATTCGTTGACTGCAAAAGTCTTGGCGATAATGCCATCGTATAAGATGAGCGTGGAGCAAATATTCAAAAGTGGTGTTTTCTTTCAAAAGTCTCAATTTCAAGAAACCCAAACTCATCAAAGAATGTTCTCAGTCAAATACAGGCTGCTTATCGTGAGTTTAAGGCTTTACTTAAGGAAAAGTAATTTCTAAATGTCTTGATGTAATACTTACTTATTGACTGTACAAACATCACGGCGTCTTGCGATAGTTGAAAAATTCGATTGTAGTTGAAAGTTGAAAAGATTTGCGATTTTAATTAAAATATAAAAAAAAGATTGTTGATGTCCTTTTTTAACGTAGAGACATTTAATTAAAAATCCCTTTTTTTTCGTTATATACAAGACTGTATAAAATATTTTAAGGCATATGCATCATTTATTATTAGGGCGCACCGTAAGTTTCTTTCTATTCGCGCTATGAAGGTTCTTATCTGGCTGCGGAAACATGCAGGCTTATCTGTAATACATGAAAAATTGCATAGAAAACACACTTGATGTAAAGGGAATAGACCTTCAATTATAGCAAAACCTGACTACACCCCCAAATATTCCTTTTGTTTTCTACGAATTCCTTCCTCAAGGTGAAACGTAACGAGAAAAGAACACACACACACAGAGAGAGAGAGAGAGAGAGAGAGAATTAATGAACCGACAAGGCGTAGTTTTTCAATGACAATGCGGGGTGGCATATTGAATTAGTTGTAAGAAAGAGATTCTTACAGTTGATTGAGAAGATTTACCGCATTCTGCATACTCACCAGATCTCGCTCCACCTGATTATTACTTCTTCTTGTGCACAAAAAATTATCTTCGCGATAAGCGGTTTAAATCCTTCAGTGAAATAAAAGCGAGAGGATTATTTCATGTCCAAAACAAAACACTTTTGGAAAGAAGGCGCAATGGAACATCCTGCAAGACCGAAGAAGGTAATAGAGCAAAAGGGTTCTTATGTAACAAAATAGATATAATCTAAGACGGTGGGTATTCATTTCATATTAGAAATAGGAAAGAAACTGACGGGTCACCCGAGTATTTCTTTTTCTAGAAATTTCATTATTCTTCTTGAAATATAGATTCTTGCTGAACGGACAAATTCGTGTCTCATTGACACACCGGTAGCTCGTATCACAGTTTAAGCGCACGCGCTGTTCCGCATTCCTCTCTTCCAAAACACGTAATCAGTTCCAAAATTGAGTTGCGTTGGCTCTTTCGACCGTTACATGGAGTGATTTAATTCTATTTTATGAAGTCCTTTTTTTCACTCATAACAATTTTGTCTTCCTATTTGTTCTAGATGTCACCGACCCAGAAGAAAGAGAAGCCGCCAAAAATGTGATCGAGGAGACTGTCGAGGAGCGTGGGCTGAACCTACTTATTAACAATGCCGGGGTATCGGAAAGCCAGCTTTTTCCTCACCTGACACCAGAAAGTTTAGAACTCCATTTTAGAGTGAACACCGAAGCCCCTGTGATGATTGTCCAAGTAAGATCTAAATAAATATGCGGGGAATATTAGAGGAAAGTGTTCTTCTTTTCTGTCTGCGCAGCTCTCACCAACGTTTGTAATTATAGCGGGAGTCACGTCTACACTAATAATTTTTTGCAATAAAAATTCATTTGTATGTAAGATTTATTTCTGAAGTTTATTTTTATTCTGGTTACATTAACGTCCTGTTCTAAAGTTACACTATGGCTATTTTGGAATGGACCACGTCATTTTGAACTGTGATCAGATGACGAGGACGACACTTGAGATTGCTCGCCCCCCTCTCCGCTTCAGTGGTAGGACCTTTGGCCCTAACGGATTTAACGTGCATCAGACCGGGGCCTCCGGAAACGAGGAGCGGCAAGAATTCTTTGGGCTTGGAACAAAACTCATTTCGGCCATTATCAGTTGTAACTAAGCGTTGGACTGTATTCAGCTTTGGTCAGTTGATGTGCATTGTATTTAGCGTCCGTTGGTTTGTGATTGTGAAGATTTTTGAGTCTTTTTGCTCTAAAATTCTATAACATCATCAGTAAAAACGAAGTACCGTATCACACTTAATTATCCTTTGAGTAATTAACCTTAGTTTTTTTTTACTTAACAGCAGGTTTTTTATTTCGTTATAAGTTTAAACGTGAAGGATACATTAAGCTTAAAATCCTTTCTTGACTCTTAGCATTGGATTTTCTTAATCCATTGAAGAGTGTAAAAACGAGTGATTTAACGATTCATATAATTCTATTTGTGTTAGA
>JAOUZG010050521.1:1387769-1403346 GCA_026289955.1 Argiope argentata | reverse complement strand
GTAATATTTAGAGTTAAAATGCTGGTTTATGTTTAAAAATATTTGATTTAACAAATGTAAAAACTTTAAATAGAATGAATGACTTGGTTTACGATGGAACGATTGAATTCATTGAAATAATCAAAAAAAATGTGGAGCATATTGAATTGAAAAAATCTTCGAAAATATTATGACAAATTAGAAGAAAATAGTAAACCTTTAAAAAAAAATTCTGCCGACTGGCTACTGTATCTGGAAAAATACATTAAACGGAAAAAGGAATAGAAAAAAAAATTCTGATTCAGGTTTAAAAAAAAAAACCTGGGAAAATTGACTGAGGAAATCTTTTGTTCGGAACATACAACCAAAACCTTGAGAGATGTAGTTATTTATCAGCTACAAATTTCTCCAAATAGCTAAGTCTTAAATGACAAATAGCAAATCGATCCTCTGGAAGAAAGATTTGGTCAATTTTTGTGTGATTTTTCCAGAAAAAAATCATTCTTCCAAATTTAAGAATTCGAAATAAAAAGTGTAGTTTTCTATAATTCTACGAAGAAGAAGAGTTGATTCCTTTGTGCATTTAAAACCTTATTTGCAAGGTAGGCACTGTATTAAATTATTATCAGTGGAAAAAGAATTGATTTTTAAATCACTAATTCAATTGCTAAAGAATATTTGCAATACTGATAAAAGAGATTTGGAGATAAGAGAGAGAGAGTCAGAGGAAAGACATCACTAAAATTTTTTGCAGCAAGTTCCAAAATCTTTAAATTTATTTTGAAAGACAATGAAAGTCTTCTCCACTCAGAAAATATACGATCACCTTTAAGAAAATAATATTATGTAAAATTCTAGATTTAAATTTTGCAGGTATATGCATGGTAAAGGAAACGAAAGAAAATCACAGTGAAAAATGTATGCCTGTTTTAATAACTGTATTTTTAAATAACTATTTTAAGTCAAAAAATAGTAATACAAAGTTACGTAAAGGCAAAAAAAAAAGAAAGCTGTATATTATCATTTCATTTTATTTGCATTCATGGACACAAAGTATTAATATGAATAATGATATTTAAATTGTTGAGGAAAAAAAGCAGAAAAAATTGAGAGGCAAAATCCAACCACACCTCCTTGTAGTGCTTCTTGGGTAATTCTGTTTTTTAAAGAATCAGATGGCTGACGTAACTCTGGCAATTTGAAGTTAAATTTCAATGATTTTTATAATTTTTTTTCCTTTCAAATAGTATTAAAAATTACTATTAAAATATTTTAAAGAAGGAAAAAAATTCCACCTTAAACAGTTTTAGAATTATTTTTATGCCAGATACCAGAATTAAAAATCAATTTGCATATTTTAAACATTTTATGCGCTTATGTTGTTTATGCGCAGTTAAATTTAATATCTCTACATAAAATCATCAACAAATAATGGAAGTGTAACGATGCTATTTGTTATTCTTAAATTTAAAGCTATTTTACACAATTTATTTAATGAAGGGAAGTGAAAACAAAACTGAACGAAAAAGGACGAACGCAATACGCGAAAAGCGACCATCGCTCAGTCGTTTTCCCCTTTTCTGCTGTTCCAGGCCCATAGGAGAGATGGCGCTCCTCTCGGCGGCCCCGATCAGACCCGCTTGCACAGAGGTTCTTGGGTGGAATCGAGTCGCGGACCTGAAACCCTGCGGATCAAAAACCGATGATAGAGATATTCCTTTTCAAAACGATAACAAAAAACCCAGGAATTTTAGAATATTTTTAATAAATCCCCCCCCCCTTAAAACACAAAAAATTACAGGAAAAAGAAGCCCCTCGTATTCTTTCAGAACTGCAGATGTCATCGCGATGGGATGCGATTTCTTTTAAAGGATTAATTTGATGCCTTAAGTTACCAATTCTTTAAATTTTACCATGGGAAGTTAGTAAATTCCCAAAGGTTACAATTCTGATGAAATCAACCCGTCATACTTCGCAAACATCCTCGAGGTGCTGATTCATAATTTTGTATAAGTTGAAAATCATCCCTGAATTCATCGAAATGGATGTTCTGAAAGTGTTGATTGGAACAACTCTCCTTTCAGCAACTGTAAATTTTTTATTTCATTCTTAAAATAGGTTCAGTGGGTGCGCCTTCCTTTATGTTGCAGGAGGTTCGATTTTTGTGACTAGAATCGAACAATTTCATTCAAAATAACGATGTATTTTCAATTTTTATAATGTTCCTTTATTTTTTAGATTTCAGCAAATTAAAAATGTTTTAATAATTTAATTGTAATAAAAATTATTTGTGACTATAATGTATTAATTTTAATTCTTAATTAATATTTGTACTCGGTGGAAATACTTTCATTTTTTTTACATTTAAGTTCTTAAAATTTGGGTACCTATTGTATGTCTTTGAAATTATTACTAATATATCTATTTATTTAATCCAATATCTTCGAAAAATATTCATCAAGAACCGCGTGTTTTTAATATTTTAATAAATTTAAATTTCTTAAGAATATAAATAAAAACGATTATGAATCTAAGATATTTATCATTCATGCTAGTGTTACAAGAAATTGGACAAAAAGATTTTTATTTACTATAAAATATAATAGACTTTAAATAATTACACTCACTGCGTATTTTGTTTTTTTACTACTCTATTTCAACATTTTTAAGACTGTCGCTTGAATGGGATGGTGCCGAATTTCGTGCATTTTCCCGAACCATCCTTTTTTTCGCCTAATCGGAGAGTCACTGACATTCGGAATCTTTCCTTCTAACATTTTGAATGTGTAGGGAAGCGGATTCGGAAATATCTTTAAAAAAGATATTTCCATGAGAGTTTCTTTTAATAAACAGATAATAGCTTTCTTTTTTTAATTTGGTCATTTACTTTCGGTTCAGCAACGTTTGTTTCGGTTTCAAATGTCAGAATAATTTATTAATTTTCTTCGAATTTATGCTTAACAACTTCATCTATGATTCCGTCAATCAACATTACAGCAAAAAAAAATCATAAATCATGCCTATTATGATTATTTATTATTTTTCCTTTATAACAGATACAAACTTTATATGCTTTTTTTAAACAATATAGTTCTTATTCACATAAGATATTTTCCTATTATCTGAGTCATACATTCGACATTCCTAATTTGCAATTCTAATTTATTTCTCTTTTTCATTATTATTATTATTAAGTTACCAATAATATGATTACGATGTTATAATAAGCTGTGTCCATTTTACCGTATCAACCAGAGCATGCTGATCAAATCTAATAACACAAATACATTTCCATAACATAAATTTTATAGGATATTCAACGAATTTTCTGAAGAAGACTCATTTAATATACCCTTTGGAGTTTTTAAAATTATGCGCTTATAACTTTAAAAACCTTGATGTGCTTTTAATACTCTTAAAGTAGAGTATATTTACCTTTTAAATCTTTTGAACGTTTTTTAATGCTTTTGTGATTCAGAGTTTACAATTTTTAAATATGTAAACCAACGTTTTTAGATCAATTGACGCCCATTCTGGCTATTCATTTTGTAGTTTTTATAGTCACTATATATGGTATTTATTTCTAGGGTGTTTGATGTTCATTTTGTGTCACTCACTTTGTAACTGAATTTTTTCCGTAATGTTCATTTTCTTTTAAAACAACTGCATTTGATATTAATTTATCTTATGGCAAATTCCTGCTTTCGATAACTCGAATACGCGAACCTTTTGCAACGACGCGCATGATGCCGCAACATTGAAATCAGTGCAAATCAAAGAATGGTCCCTCCCCTTCCAACTGTGCAAAAGACACCTAGTTTTGCCACAAAAGAGAGAAAAATCACAGAGTTGAAATAATGATAGTGAACCATTGAATTGACATACCTCATATATCGGCTATCGATGCGGTTTCGAAGACGAGAATTCAAATGTTTGACGATAACGCTATCTCACGAACGATATAGTGCTTTCAAAATAACTAAGAAGATAACCATTGTGTCTTTTTTTTCTTCGTATACTGGAATTATCAAATAAAAGTTATTCACATTGACATTCAATGCTATCGAATCGTCCCCAAACGATAATTATATCTTTTGAAGAGTCTCCCGCAAAGGGTGAGGAGAGGGCCTAGGGAGTGTCAGCAGAATCATGAAACTTTCCTTTCAAGCATTCGGTTTAAGGCTGTCTGTAAAAAGAATAAGAACAACGTGTGAATAAATGAATCTTGCTGAAAATGAATTCTTGGATTTTTTTTTTCATTTCATCTTTGTTTTTAAATATCTTTAAAAAGGCTAAATAGTTCCTTATTACCGCTTAAAAACTTTGTCACTTTAAGATAGATATAAGATCCACATCTCGATTTAGCTGATGTCAAACCAAAAATTACTTTAGAAAAATATTTATAAATAATTTTTCTCCACTGAAAGCTTGATTAGATTCCATCACATCCCATTATTAATTTATATATATAAAAAGAACAAGTGAAATAAATTTTCACTGATGCTTCTTAAACTGATTGAATAAAATTATATGCGTATAGAGACAGACCCATGTTTCACCATGCTACGCATGTTCCCCTACACATTTCAGTGGAAGAGTGGCCGTGAAATTCCAGATGAATCGAACCAAGAAGTCTCGACATCGAAGTCGCTGACAGGGGAAACAATGGCATTTGAATGAATGTATCGGTTTTTTTCGATAACCGCGTCATCAATGGTTGTGAATGTCAGCCAGCTTTCGCAGCCTCGATGAACGCTCGATTATCTGTTACTAACGGTACCCGCTCGGCGTTGCTCGTGGCCTAGCATGCAAGAAGAGAAATTAGCTTTAAACTCAAGTCTTGCCTTCACCCGATACGACCTGGGCATGTCACGCAACATGAAACAAACATAAAAAAATATATTTAGAAATGATCAAATAAAACTACAAAACAATTTTTTATAGCATGCATTCAGAAATATTTAGGCCGCTACAAAAGGTAAAAATCGGGCATGTCCGTAGACAAATCACAGACGACCGTTTCGAGGTTGGATTTTCTTCTTTTCGGTTTAATGAGATTTGAATAGCTGCTTAAAACCAGAATTAAACAAAGTAATGTATCACACATGCATGCCATAGCTATTGCTATTTGCACATGCGCAGTTGGAGATTTTCGCGCATGCGCGGAAAAATTAAAATCGCAATTATAAAACATCCCTTTTTATTTTGATGTGACTTTAATGCACTAAAACCTTACCCAATGAATGCTCTACAAAATGGTATAAATATATTCAATAACCCTTAACTATTTCTCGAATTTTTGTGGTTCCAATATACAAACGCTTTCTGCTGACTTCATTTTAAACTATGTACAGATGCGTACAAAAGTAATTTGCAACAAAATAAACACAAAACAAATCCCTGAAGGAAACAAATAATGTATAAATTTTAAAGAAATATAGGTTTAAAATAAATCCAAAAAGGTATTTTCAAACTACCTTGACTTTATGTATAATCTAAACCCAGTTAAACTCAAAGTTGTGTGTGAAGCCAGCAAAATGAATTATGAATATCTGGCACTTTTTGACCTCGGTGCATTTCCTTCCCTGCAGACGATGCTGCCCCTCCTGGAAAGAGCGGCCCGGCTCCACGGCGGCACGGACACCCTGAGCGTTTCCAGGGCAGCTGTGCTCAACATGTCTTCGGCGTCAGGAAGCATCGCCAACGCCGGAATCGTGTTCAGGCGAGACTTAGTCGTCCCTGCCTACAAAATCAGCAAGGTTTGTGTCCTTTTCCGTCCTTCTAACCGTGCCTGCTTTGATTCATGTTCCGCGTATTTTATCTGTCTGTCTTATCGCATCGCATACGCTTGTTTCTCCCATCGAACACGTTTCGGTCAACCGAATGGAGAGGGATTTTTATCTTAACCAAGTATGCTCTGTCCAAGGGGGTATTTTCTGCGCATCAAAATCGTTTCTTTGACCAAAGTTCGGCCTGACAGTATGGCGTCGAAGAAATATCTATAAATCAGGTGATCGAAGCCCGTGCACTGTGACGAGAACACAGACTTGGATCACTAATAAAATGGATGCCTTTTTTCACATTGAAGAGCTCCTGAAGATCCCACCACTATCAGGCACATTTTGTGAAATTTTTTGTATTTATCGCTCTCCTAATGTAAAAAATGAATGCACATTCAATGAATTTTATGCCTTTTTAAGATTTCACAACCTAATATGTAATATGTATTTTGTTCTTTTCTGCACCGTTTTCTGTAAAAATAATTTTTTTATTGTTTGCAAGGATCGAATGTCCTCAAGTGTAGTTTGTCCTTTCGGGCTAGGCGGGGCTTCTCTTCGGCGGCTTCATCGAGTTTCCCGCATGATTTCGGGATAGGTGGGGGGGAGGGTGTTGCACAATATTTTATCCATTTAACTATCGATCTTATTCCACGCTTTTATCTTTTGGCTGTCCGAATCTAATACACTTCATAAAATTCACAAAACTGTAAATTTTTTGCAATTTATTTCGAATTTGCTGATATTTTTCATATGCAAAAGTAGCTACTGCTTCTTCGAGTATATGATCTGCTTCGTTTATAAAAATACGTGTGTAAAAAACAATGAGGAATTGTTGTAATGAGAGGCTACAGACACACATTTGATTTGGAGCCCTCCTCATCGGTAATTAACCTTGTCATAGATTTAAACCCTTTAACATACAAAAAGAAATTGTCAATATTGTATAAAAATATATTAGGAGCGTAGAGAGAACATCCGGCACATGCCTGGTGGAGAAAACGTCGGGGCAGAACGATTGCCGAAACAATGAAGAACTTCGAATTTGGTAATTCAAAAAGTAAGGGCATGAAGCTCAAAACTTCAATATTTTTAATAATATGAATTTATATTGTTGCCAAAGAACCGAACAAAGAATTTAGATCAATGAAATTTTGATTCGTACTTTTAAACATGATCAAGCTTTCTGACAAATGAATACCTGAGGAATTAAATTTGGGGGCATTCAAGTATGCTTAGGTGTGTAACGAGCATTTGATGATGCTTCTCTGTTGGCGATGCATCTGAAATGGATTTTGGAGTTTTGTCAGAAGCTGGAAATGCGAGTCGGAAAATTAGAATACGAAAGCGACCTTCCTCTGGCTGTGGGCGGAACTAAGCGGTTGCTAACGGAAGCGCTGGGTAGGAATGGATTTCTTTTCTAGCATTTCCATTCATCATTTTTACGACTACGGATGTATCTACGGCTCACCGGTATTAGAGACCCGCTTGTTGGCGTATATTGGTGATTGCTAAAATGTTTATAAAATTGTTCATTTTTATCTTGTTTTTACTGATCCTCCGAAAAGCACATTCAAACTTCAAATTTCGATAGACATTTAGCAAATATTTTATGAGATTAACTACTGATTTGTTAATTCACCTCCCCAATTTTAACTGCCTCCCATTTCAATCACATTTTAGATCTTCATTTGAAACGGGATGTCATTAAAATTCAATACACCCTAAAATTTGCCCATGAGTCGAATAAGTCATTTAAAAAATGTTAAAATAAGTCGAATAATTCCATTTCGATGTTTTGGGTGCATTACTGTATATTTTTTATAATTTATGCAATATTTTATATGACTTATGCAATATTTTATATGATAAAAATAGGCAGTGCACTACGATAAGAAAGCTCACTATACATATTTCTATATAAATAACAAGTGGTATACATATTTCTAAGGAAAAGCAATACTTTTTAAAATGAAAAAAGTATAACTTTCATTGCTTACTTCTGAATAAAAATTTCGCAAAATTAATTATCGCAAAATCTGAAAAATATTTAAAACGTTACTAAATATTTTATTAAAGTAAAAATGCTAGAAGCTAGTAAAAATGTCTATATCGTGTTACAACCAAAATTAAGTTTGAAACAAGTTTTGCTGTTCTTCTTGTAAGCTGATAACTAAAAATTCGTACAGTTGAAGGACCCCAATCATAAATCGTGATTTTTGATACATTTAAAAAATAACTTGCAGATGTTTATAAAATAATCCTCGAATGACGCATCCTCTAAAATCCCTCCTAATAGTCTTTATTTTACTTCCTTCTATTCTAACATTTTTTTTAATCTATAAAATATTTTGAGTAGCTTTTGAGCAACTTCTCTTTGTGTTGTTGAAGCATCTTGGTTCAGTTTAGCTTCATTGAAGTCACATTTTAAAGCAGCACTAGAGGTATTTTGGGATTGGCTTTGTAGTTTTGAGCCTCGGTCACCTGGGCTAGAGCCCCCGTCTATGGACTTCCGCACCGCACCGCACCGCACCGAAGGCTGGGCGTGGGGCCACGGTGGATTTAGCGGGCGCCGAGCCCTCCCGCGCAGCAGTTCTTTATCGGAATCGGGTCTGGAGCCTGAAACCGAGACCAGGGCACCGTGGGCCCCCTTCACGCTCGGCAGTGAGGAGAAAGAGTGGAATTCGTTCCGCCCGTCTTGGGGGGAGCGGCGGAAGTCGGGCATTTCACGTCAAAGAAGCGGCGCAGAAATCGTGATCTGTGTGATCTTTGCGAGAGAGTTGTCGCAAACTTAATTTGTCCAAAAGAAGAAAGAGAGTGAAACAATCATTCATAAAATAAGACGGGAACGAGGGTTCCGATTCAAAAATACTTTATTAATCACCGCATCTTTTGAGTTAGAAAATTGCACTTGAAGGTAAGCTGCTTTTGGGCACCTGTCTGATAGAATTTAAATGGATTGATTTTATACCATTCTGAATTTCGTGCTGTGCATAGTAGTCATTTTTCCGATCTTCTGTTTGCAGGCTGCCTTAAACATGGCAATGAGAGTCATAGCCAGCAGTGTCAAGGACAAAGGAATCCTAGTCATTATAATGTGTCCTGGCTGGGTGAGGACTCCAATCGGCACCGAGAAGGCGGTTCTGGAACCGGAAGAAAGCATCGGGACGATGATCAAAACTCTCCCCAAGCTAAACGAATCTCACCACGGCATTTTCATTGATAGGACGGGAAAACCCTATCCGTATTGAGAACTGTTGTAAAAAGAAATTCAGCGCAAGAAGATTTTCCTATTAGCAAATAGATGGCGGATTGTTACAACTGTATTCACTGCTTTGTGCAAGTTTTCAATAAAAATCACGTGTAAGAATGTGTTTCACCTGTGGGGGCTTATAAAAATTTTCATTGAGAAAGAAAAGTAAATGTAAATCAAAAGAATAGAATTCTTTCTGGTTTTTATATTTATCGGGGCGGGGGGGGGGAAACCGAAACTTCACTTACAAAAGTTTGGTAAAAGATGGAGAATTTTATGAATTATATAATCACTCGAATATCTTTAAAAAACGGGACCGTGAAAATGGATAAGCCACAACCTATAAAAACGTACCATTCTTGCGTATAAAATTTAAAAAGCAATGAAAATAGTCCCAAAAATAGAAATACGCATACGTTATTAGCTCTCAGTTAGGAGAGCCGCTAGACGTATTTATGAATTTCCGCAATAATGCGAGATTGACTCATCTAATCCTGAGCAAACAAATAATTTAATTTGAAAAAAATTAAAAATTGCGTGAATTAAAATACAGCTCATCTTTTATATACTAATTCACTCATTATATACATTTTTTTCTCCCATAAAGAATATGTTCCAAAAAGTTCTCGACTTCCCGAAAATAAAAAGGTATCTCATTTGAATATTCACAAAAATTTATTATAGTTCAAAATCCAGTATTTAAATAATGTAGAAATAATTATTTAATTAAAAAAATAATAGTCTAAGTTTCTAAAGGGGATTGAAGAGTATAAAATGATTTCTCCTAACCCCATATAGTATCTAATCTATTCTGAATTCTTAAAATCAACAATTGCAAACCTTTGGGAGAATCTGTACGGAGTTAGGAAAAGTTAGTTTATATTTTTTTAGCCCGCTTTAACACTTGGAATATCAAAAGATTAATTCAAATATTTCTCCTCTGCTTTTTAATCTTTCGAGTGTGTGAAATTGAGCGAGCAATTTTAAAGTAATTTTTCTTATTCTTTTCCTGCACTCGATGACATAATTTTGGGCCTAACAGACAAGAAGAGGTATTAATCAAAACCATGTTAAGGATATCACAATAATGCCCCAATACCAATTCAGAGAAATATTTCACTCCAAACTTGGGACACAAAATCTGGTCTACGTTCAGAATGAGAAGGCGCTATTGGTTCATTCTAACATTTTTTTTTCTTTCTAAATGAAATCTGCTAAAACGGATGACAGGCTTAAAGCCTGTTTTCCAAAAAATCCTTCTGAGAATTCTCAAAACAACTTTTAAAAAGAATTTCACGATCACTAATGTATCAAAGTTCTGGAAATATATTATTTGATATGCTAGTGCAGAGTCTGGGGCTCGAGGAATAACGACCACGAGCTTAGGGTCCATTGTGTGTCCCTCATCTCGTATTATCGGAAAAACATTCTCACTCTGGTGTAATACAAAGGCTTGTAAAATATCGTCTTTGGATACAGGACAGCGCTCTGAATTAAGAGGGGGAGGGGAAGGGACTCTAAAAAGGAAGTTATTTCAGAAAATCCTTCACTCGACACAAAAAAGTATTTAGAGATATCATGGAGGCAAATGGTGGGAATTAATGAATTCGTGCACGCGGGGTGTATGATGGCCAAGAAAATAACAAATTCGAGTTGGTATTTTAGAATTTAAGTAATGATAATAAAATTCGGATAATGATGAGCAAATGATGATGACAAATTTAGAGAATGGAGTGGATAATCAAGTTCGTCTTTAACATGTTCGTTTTCCTGCAATGTGTCGTAGCACAAATAGGAGTAATAGAGCTTTTTTTATAAAAGGTTAAGGTATAAATAAAAGAAACATTTATTAATATTCATAAAATGCTAACGGATTCACCATTTTATTTCCTCCCTTTTTCTCAAATGAAGAAGCTTTGTGAAACTCAGAGCTTACAATATTTTACACAATTTTCCAACATTAAGGTCAATTGACTAGCACCCAGTTCCCGCTCACGATATGGTAGGTATGTTATGCAGGATGATTCATATTGAAGGGCATAGAAATGAAGCATACGCCTGAATGTTGTAAATTTATTCGAATACATTAAATTTAACATGAAGCAAGTTATGCAAGTTTTTGTAACTGTTCTATGTGCGCCCTTCTGGCAGAATCAAATGTCTATACGATATTCCAGTTCCCGCTGCACTCATTTTAGAATATCACCTGTTAAGAAATCCAACGCGTCATCTGTCCTCTTCTTCAGGCATTGTTTTGTGGAATCAGAAGTATGGAGACATTGTTTTCAATAAAATCCAACTGGGGAAAATGCAAGAGACTAGATCTGTAGATCTCGGCGGCCAAGAAATCAGTGACATATCATTTGATCCAGAGCTGCCAACCCAGCAGTGCAGTAGACAATCAGGGCCCGACTTAGCCTAGTTGGGGCCCGGAGCAAAAACTTCTTTGGGGCCCCCTTTGCTTCACTACCTTAATGAAGAACATTCATTAAAAAAAGAAACGTAAAATAAGACTTTTATTCGATTTGGGGGCCTCCACTTATGTGGGGACTCGGGGCAACAGCCCCGTATTCCCCTGCCTTAGTCGGGCCCTGTAGACAATCGTTCAGGTACTGTCGAAAGCTGTTATACCAGTGCGGTGGAGCACCACCTTGCTGCAGAAGAAAGCTGAGAAGTCTTTCTCCTGAATGAAGAAACATTCACCCTGGAAGTTTTTCACGATAAATAATCCCATCAATCGATTCTAACACGGAGAGGAAAGGATTACAAGCAAAACTATGGTGCAGAAAAACGTTCAGTTTTGAAGAATCACATTAACGTTTCACCATTCGATGCGGATTTCTCGTGCCCCAGAGTCAAATTATGGTGATTAACTTTGTCGCATAAAGAAATGACTAACTGGTGATTCTTTTTTTAACAACATCTTTAAGGTGGGATTTTAATCGTAGTTCCTACTGTACACACGCACATGGATTGATATTCGAAACTTCGTAAATATGCGCCAAGAATCTTTTCAATCACTTCACAGCGAACGCTTTGTCCTAGTAAACTCTAACGATGATTTCATTACAGGCAGAATGTAAGGCAGATAAACTTTTATTTCAGAATAAATTCGTTTCGACTAAATAAAAGAATTATGGAGCTCATGCTATGCCATTTTTTTTTGTTCTATTAAATATGAAATACCTTGAATGTTGACAAAATAAGGAGATAAACTTAAAAAACAATTTACAATAAATTTAATTATTTGATTTGATAATTGTCTTAAATAGTGGATTCTTACATCAGATGCTCCTGTCAAATTCTTCAGATAGTTTAAGTTCCTAATCATACCGGTTCATTCCCGGGCCAGATTCGAAATCGTTTCAGGGTTCCGATTTCTTCTTCTACAGCGTACCGATAAAATAGCGTAGATCGTTTGAAAGTCGATTGTAAAATACCTGGGTGTGTATATACTAATTTGACCAGCATACTATTTTAGTCAGAGTCTGAGACTGGAACTCTTCTTAAGACATGGCAAATGACGGTAACTTACCATGCCAATCACTACTACAGTGATATCCGAATTTAGGTTCTCTACACAAAATCGGATAAATTAGAAAGCCAAAATAATTGATGAAAACACAATTTTCTCAATAGGATTTATTTTGGAATCACTGATAATGTAGTGTAGAAAATTTAACTGGTTTTGTAACCAGAACATTTTATGGGCAGCTGCATTAACATAAGACTCATTAATTTTTACACACTTTTGCCACAGTTTACATAAATATGAATCATTGTTTCTAAGTTTTGCCATTCCACAACTACTGCAATGCAGGTGCTTTCTATATTCATTTAGGATAGAGAAACTTCCTCATGATGCATTGTGTGTTCAGCCAGTTCTGATGAAACACTTTGCAGACAAACGGATAATTTGACACGTTCCCCGCATCTCAGTCTTTATTTTCAGTTGGAGGATCATCTCAAGAGCGCAGTTTGCAAAGGAAACGTTCATAATCCATACACTTTTAAGGATCGCACAACATTGTGATCCTTAAAATAGAGCATATAAGTATCTGCTATAGAACATGCACTCAAAAATAAATCTAAAATCCTTGAGCTATCAATCGATTTGGAAATAAAATTTGTAGCGGAAATGGTGCTACTCTTTCCAATGGCTGCGAGTGCAGCAATGCAATGGGGGTGATGTTTAAAATTGGAACATCTTTCATAATTGAATTTCTGCGGTTGTATTTTAATGTAGAACAAATGTGGTTGTATTTAACTGGATGGACTTCATTGGATATTTTATAGTGGAGCTTCAAATTCCTCTTCCTATCTTATGCCCTTCTAGCATTTTTAATGAGAAACTTACTCATGGCGCATAGTGCTATCTTTAAAGCATTGCACGAGGACGAATTCTTGCAAATTTTGAAGTCTAGGGTATTAAACAGATCGTAAACAAATCATCCGGAGAAGGCCAATGAGTTGGCATCCATCCAATAACCCAGTATAAAAGAAGACGATAAAACATGTCAAAATAATAAAAGCACGGCTTTGCAAATTCATACGTATAAAGCAATTACTCTAAATGCACCAAATAAACGAAATGTCATTCATTTTAACTGACACGGATCATTAATTTAAGTGAATACGTAAAATGCTAAATAGAAAAGAGGCCTTTAAATTATTTTCAGGCGAGGAGGATTTGTGAGTGAAAAAGGTTCAGAAGTCTTGATTTCAGTGAATTTATAGAAAATGGGAACAAGTACCGATATGGATCTCCTTTTGAATTAATGATCTTTGATAAATTAATTTGGAAGAATGGGACTTTACGAGTTCAGAGCTTGGAACCTCCGTTGTTCTAAGAGTGCTGATTCCTCGTCGTCTCGAACTGTATGAAATCGTGGCATTTGGAAGCGGGGAATGCACCGAATTCCGCACTCGCGAATCTTCTCTTCTGCAACAATTTATTGCGAAAGGGTATCACTCCTTTCTCGAATGAGTGCGTCAACTGTGATATTTACCTATCTCTGCGCACGGTGGTGATAGTGAGCTCGATCGAGTTTATCGGTCCACTAAATCATCCGTGCACTTCGAGGAATAGAGGCGTCGTGTACTGAGTTTGGCCGGACGTCTTGAAGTTCACTTTCAAGCATGAAAATTGAAAGCGTCTTAGTGACCGGCGCCAACCGGGGCATCGGTTTAGAATTCGTGAGGCAACTGAGCCAGCTGAGTGAACCCCCTCGCTTCATTTTTGCCACCTACAGGAATGCCGAGAGTCTGCAGGTGAGTTCAAAGGAAATTCTACGCTTGCACGGATGAAAAATGACAATATACAAAAGAGAAATTAATAAATGTATGAAAATCAGTTCAAAATTATCCTGGCATTATTTTTTTAAAAATCTATGAATGAATATATTCCTTTGATGTTTTGATTAAGTTTGAAATCTACCTTCAGAAAATCATTCCCGTTTCATGTAACCCCTGTGCGCCACCTTGAATTCAGGCTCTCTCAGCTTTCATTGTCACGTTCATTGCAAATAAGCAGTGTTATAAATTTAGAAATTCTAATTAAAACATTGACGTAATGTTATACAATACCAAACATTTTTTTAAAAAATTAAACATATTATCTGTGCACAATTAAAATGGTATATGCTGTATGTACTCCCCAATACAAACTAATTTTTTTAAAATAATAGCCTGCAAATAACAAAAAATATGTTTAAAAAACTCACGAATTTTAGAATGTTTAAAGGATTTGTAATGAAATAACTCAAGAAGACGTATACTTTTATAAATATTCATTAAATGTTCCGTTAAAAATTTTGAAGGCGTCTGCAAAATTGGCGCAGTTCAATGAATAGTCCCATAAATTTGTCAGAAATTTCAAAAACTTTCACATAAAGCCGTAATATCGGTTTTTTATTTTTATTTCGACTGCACCTTTGTCGATATTTTAAATTTCTTCTGATGATGATATCGGAACTTTTAGGTATTACCACAACAAAGTGATTCGCACGATTTAGTACTCACCTGCAAAAAAGTTCTATTTAGTAATTTAGATTCAATAAGGGGAAAGGATTTTTTTTTGTTTCATTTATCTGTCTTCATTTTTAGCATTACGCTTCATAAAATGTATATTAGGGGTTTGATATAAATCGTAAATAAATTTAAAGGCCTTTCTTGAAATGTTGAAAATAGTTTTGTTAAATAAGCGTAAAATGAATGATGCTGTATGAAAGTTTTTTTTTCCAAAGCTTTTATACTCCCGGAGCAGATATTAATCCAAACAATTTTTTAAAGATAAAATACGGACGAGAAAGAGGAGGTGGTCTCACTCCACTGAGAGATAAGCGTGTCACCTCATCTGCGCGGAAGAAGGGCGCATTCTTCTCCCGATTCTTTATCGAAATAAATAAATGATGAAACAGTTTTTATATTTCCGTGGTTATCTATCTGTCTTCTTCTCTCTCACACACAAGTTTTTGTTGTTGTTCCTTTTTCTAGGAGATAAGCGGAGATGCTCATTTTTTTCATCACATTTCAAAAATAAATCTTTTGGAGGAGTTATTACGGGAAG